>JAPYZR010002466.1:0-29778 GCA_030522945.1 Trichopria nigra
AGCCACACGTCCTCAAAATGTACCAAACAGGAAATATAGGTCCTCAAAATGTACCAAAGATATACTTATATATATATATATATATATATATATATATATTCGGTAGATATCATTTAATGGTCGAGGAGTATTGTCTCATTACTCAGATCAGGAAAGCCCACAGAAGAACGAAAACGTTAAAATGTATTGTAATTTCAATAATGAAATATTTTAATTCATATTTCATCGCCAAAAACAGGACGCCCTAAACAGAGCAAAAAAGATATACGCACAATTTAGTAAAAGGAGGAGACGATAAGTCTCGTGAACATAGTCCAAATAAACGAACGGGCTAGAAGTTTCCTTTTAACGCCCACTGACATATGGACAGGCGAAACGAGAAGTCAATGTATACCCGTTATTTTATTTAAAATAGAAACAAGGGCGACAAGTACTAACGTTGGAAAATAGTGCCCTGCTCCTGTCTACTATGAATCGTACAATTCATGGAGAATAAGTAAATAAGAAAAAATGGAAAAATACAAATGAAATAATGGAGGTAGGAAATAGGAAAATAGTATTTTCATCGAAAAATACCGGAATATCGAAACCTCATGTGCAATAAAGTGAAATCAAACCGTGAAATACTATCGCTGGGAAAAAAAAAACTATGATAAAATGTGAATATCACAAAACTTTGCGACATCATAATTCTCTGCAAATCCCAGTAAACGAAAAGGGATTGAAGTTTAAAAAATGGGATTGAATGGGATTAAAACCATTGGAGAAACGTCGTGATTGGTTGATATAATCCAATTACGTCGTAATTATTATTTTTGTGAAGATTGAACAGCAGTAATTCGTATAAGAATGTTATATATATTATTGTTTGATTAGATTTGCATATAATAAGAATATTTAGATTCTTTTAATGAAAGATCAAAGGAACACAGAGGCCAAAAAGGTACCAAAATGCGCGAGGAAGGGAGGTATTGATCGAAGTTACGGCCCTGTGATCGGATACTCAAGAAGAAGGGAAGTATTGTTATATTCAAAACTCGTATAGAGGGGATTCTTGAAAGTTGCATAGTCTATATAGCTATACAATGTACATGTGCGCGCCACTTCACGTTCAACAGCGTGATGCAATTCCGTCGCACAGGAAAGGCTTTGTCAGATTACGAGCAATGTCTCACCTCTTCCGACCGATCATTCGTGGAGTCACAGGAGCGATAAGAGTCGTTGAAACAAAACAACCTACCGATCGAAATGCGTAACTTCAATTGTACATCCTCTGAAAATAATCCTTTTCCGTTATATAAATTACGCGTCGCTTGACCTATGAGACACTCCTGTTTGTAAACAGTCAAAGGTAAAGCTAAGTAAAACGACGCATGACCTACAGAGCCAAGGTAAGGCAATGTATATAGTCCTAAAAACTAGAAAAGGCAACCTTGAAATCCGGCTGCATGTACAGGGCCGTATAACCATTCGCTCGAAGAACATTATCGGTGGGCGACTGAGGTCAAACCTTGAGAGATGAATTATGAATCGATAACGTTGTCGCAGGTCAGGTCGAAGCATAAAATGGGGACACTATAAAAGTATGTAACTTTCCCCTCATCTGTAACTGTCTTCAAATCAAAGGGAAAGGGAAAATCATTCACACAAGAAGGAAGAAAATAAAATCGAGATTTCAACATAAGGTTTCAAACCTGGATATTTGGTTAAACTGGTTTGATGGCAGCGACAAGTGCAAGTAGTATGGGTCGATTTGGAGCACAGGATCATATTTACGCGACGACGCTTCTCCCTTTCCTCGTTTCACCCCTCTTTCACTGAAGCACTTGAAAAAGAATTGAAAACAATACTTGGGCTACCCTGACGACAACGCCAGGCCGAAATTGAGAAGTTCCCACTTGCGAATTGACCAGAATTTGTCTGTTACTGTGTGACGAACAGCCGACAAATCGATAAAACGTCCTCCCGGAGGAGAAGGTATGGGAGGTGGGGAAGGAGGCCGGCAGTGTGCGCGTATAAAGAGCGTAGGTGTATGTACTGTGCGAACCGGCTTCCGTGTTTGTAGACAACGGCCGACGGCCTCTGACGTACCAAGGAAGAATTATTGTGCACGCGGTTTACCCAGGTAGGAAGCGACCAATCGGACTTCCCGGTGGCTTGACAACAGAGCAACAATGCCGGAAAAGTAGGGGCGAGCGCACGTGATACTTAGTATGTCATTTGAATCTTGCGAGGAAGAGCACCAAAAATATGTCCACCACTTTTTGATCGTACACCTATTTTGGTATTGTTTCGGCCAACTATATCTATGGTGTTCTTTTGCGTCAGGGTTACCTGTTCCATAACATGACTACATACAATTCCACTTACTTGTTTGGTTTATACTGTCGCTATCCTACATAAAGTTTACTCCTGTGGGAGCAGGATCCATTTCTCATCACTAGCCCGTCCACTCTTTTAGTCATGTCCTACGGTTATATCCCAAGTACATCAAAAATACTTGAATAAAGTTATGGTTTACACAGTGGAAGAATAAAATAAACGAAGATAAATCCACACACGTTATATTTACTCTTTGAAGGGAATCATCTCATCCTGACAATATAAATCACTTCCATTTCCTCCTGTGCTGCTTATGTCAAATATTTGGGAATGCATCTAGATGATCTCGTCTAGACCTATAGAGTTTAGTTATGGAGATTACTAACGATATCAGAAATCATAGAAAGGTTCAAATCCAAAATACTTCAAAATCTAGCGCCCTAGCTCTTTCGAAAACTTCTCTTTCGAAAGTTTCGAACGGTCATGAATCAGATTATTTTGAATCACAGGTCGAATGACAAAATGTAAAGAATGAATTTATTCAATTGAATGATACATTCTCAATATACATCTTGTGCAAGTTTGTCCACGGAATAATGTTTTGGATCATGCATGAAAATTAAGTTTGTCCCATTATGGTCATCTAACGACCCTGCATCAGAAATGGATTCTCATGGACTACGTTATCTTTCAACTGAATGTTTAAGTATTGGTGGTACACTTCAGAATGAATTTTTGTATTTTTCCTGCATATGTTCATTCTGAGAAATGATGGACTACCGATGATGAATTGCTTCTTTTGTCTTCTTTCTCGTAAGCATTATAAACACTGCGGATAAACTTTGACAACGTAAACTGTAAAACAGTTTGATCAACATTCACCCACATTTGCGACATTCCCTAAAACATTTGCTACGAGGGAATCTGCAATGCACGAATATTATTATGACTAAGGTTTTCATGTTAAAACTAGAAATCATTATGGTACTTTGTTTCAATGATACATCAAAGCGGATTGATGCTGCATTTTAAATATGGATGTGTATAGGACTTTACAATAAAGGACTGCGGTCGAACCCTTCAAGTTATATGATTGCCCCAACCTTGACGTACTCGAAACATTTATATTTAGCCTATAAAGAAGGACAAAACGATAGTTCGAAATTTTCGGTTTACATTTGGCCTTAGTCCATTATTGCATTACTTTAGGACTTTGGTGATGAACAGGATATCGGATCAGCATTTGAGGCATTGTAAAAATAAAATAATAGTTCCGTTCTCAAGGTGAACAATCAATGTAATGTCGCTTTTATTATTATTTTATTTGTCATGGGAATTGATTTGGGAACCATACATAGGTCTGAAGGGTTTCACTTAATGGAGATTTCGATCGAATTATGTGGAACAAAATTATGGACTTTTTATTTATTTTGAAAAAAATGCACACTGGAATATAAAATGTTAAACAATGATATTGACAGCTTTATTAAATCTTGATTGGAAATATTCGTCATTTATTAACGCATTTTTGTCTCGATATATTTCTTTGTCATTCGTTTAATATGTAATGAACTCCCACGATATAAAAAAAATCGAACATGTATATGTATATGACAGAATAATCATAAAAAATCTCTCAGTTCAGCAGAGCAGAGCATTGACCTATAATTGACGGCGCCTCGCGACCATTCGTGGGTATGCTAAATATAAAATATCAATAATTGCATTAAAGTCTCACGGTCATTTATCAAACGACATTGATCATATTTTTACCTTATGTTACGGTTAATTATGAAATATAATTATATATATATTAGGCTTATATTACGGGATAACTTAAAAATTGCAATGTAAGACAGTTTTCGGTTACTTTTTACGAGGCTTTGTCTTAGATTACTTTGACCAGGCATCAAGATCATACGTTATTTGTTTCTACAGGTCTGACCATTAGAAGCAAATATTAAATATTAACAAAAGCAAGATTAGAAACAATGTTAATCAATGTTATGCAATTTTAATTATTGTTGAAAAATATTAAAAAATGACATTTTTATTGCCATTGTCATCAACTTTCAACGATAGGCCATATTTACATTTTATTTCATAATCATATATACAATTTTAAAAGATTCGAAAATAATCGCAAACTTCTTTTAATCTCAAATTACTAAATTTATTTCAAGACATCATATTTAAATGGATCTCATTTTCTCTATTCATGCGGAGGAATACCTTTGTATATACGTTGAGGTCTTTGAACCACAATGTGATTATACCTAGCGGTATGCACCTCTATAGGTATCTATACACCGGAAAAATATTTCTGTTGTGATATTACCTTTGATCTTTAGATACTAGTGCGTATAAACTTTGACATACATAAGCAACAAAAGTCAAAGTTAATACTCAAGTAAAATAATCTTGTATGTACATTTCCTTTTGAATTCATTGTATAAAGAAAAAAAAAAAAACTTATACGAATACGCAATAATAAATAAGAAAGACAAAACTATAATTCGTTATTTATGGTGTTATACCTACTTGGGATGCGGAAAATTGAGTATTTTCGCGATTTTGTTTTTTGTAATATAAATGAACATTTATTGGAACGCACTTGATGGTGGCATCAAAGAGTATACATTTTTTAAGGTACTTATGTGAATTTTATTTCGTAAAAATATCCCTGGTAGAAATGAAAACATTTCTTAGCCAATTCTTAGACAATTCAAATATTTACCATGTTAAAGGCATAGGAGAAATGGATAGTGTAAGAAAAAAATGGATAGATTTCTACTAGGGATATTAACAAAAAATATATAGCCGACTGCCATAATTCATTTTTTATACATGCTCTTGCGGTGAGTATGATATCTCTGGACCACCGCAAATAAAACCAAAGAAATTACGATGGTATATTACTGTAGGTACTTCGTGAACGTAGTATTTTCCGAAATTTTGTTTTTTCAAGAAATGACGGCGATTTTTCAAAAATTTCGATTTTTGGTGTAAAAAATCAATTTTTTGGACCTAAAAATGTTAATTTTTTGCAACAAAAGTCTCTTCGTTCATGAAGGAGCCATTGTAATTAGAAATAAATTCGTGAAAGATTCAAACCGATCGGTGAAATGATTTTCGAGAAATACACTTTCAGGTATCACTTTCATAAAGTTTCAGGTATCATTTTTTCACGGGTAATATGTTTATACGTACTTATACAGTGCCATCTTCTCATGAAATGTTCAGGAAGTCTTTGTACTTTTAGAAAATACAATAAAATAGAAATCGATTTTTTCGACCAAACTAAGTAGGTACAGCTCCTTATAGCACAAGACGAAAGTCAGACTAAGTTGACTTGTTCAGTAAATCGAAAATTAAATCATCATCTTGTTTAAAATATCTCAATTTCAGTTACATTTTTCAATCTTTATTGCGACCTAAACTACGACTTTCATGGTTTAATATATGCTCAATGACAGCATATTTCCTATATTGTAAAGTTAGGTAAATGCCCAAGTAATATTAAGCTTATAAGAATCAGGTCACAGTAATCGATGGGTTTGAATAGAGTATGGAAAAATGCTGGAAGCAGTCTTATTCGAATTTTTAATAATAGAATAACTCCTAATGATATATTTCGTATGTGTTTACTTTATTCAATGGTGGATGCTTATTTTGTGTCCTGGAGGATATTAATTTTATGGGGCGTTTTAACAAATAATTTTACTTTTTTAATTCGTGTAAACAATACTTTTTTTCAATAGCAATAAATTATTTTATATTCCATGGATGTAAATTTAGCAATAAAAATATAAAGAATGTAAAAAATTAAAAATTGAGTATATATTTAAAAAAATATATTTTTTTTATTCACAAAGTATAAGATACTTTTACAAGTATCCGTAAAAAATTTCAAGTTAATCGGATGCTATAACTTTCTGCGCTATTATGTTGTCCATTTATAAATATAGCGTTTGAAGGAAAACGCATTGAAAGTTTTCGCTACCAAACAGTAGGTAGTAAAGTGCATCAGTTTAATGACTTCTTATAGGGACGTTTAGGATTTGTTTTAAGCTTTGAAATAGATCTGGAAATATATTCTTCCAGATGGTATGTGAATTTTTCTAGCTATAAAATAAAACTTTCAAAAATAGTTTAAATTGATTATTCAATCGGGACTTAACATTTTCGCGCTCCGATCACCTTCCACTTTTTTCTAGGGTTGAAAGAAAACTTATATAATATACATATAACGTTTAAAAAAAAAAAAAAAAAAAAAAAAAAAATAACTATATGTCTTGTTTATTCAGTAAAGTTATTACATTAGTTTATGTATAGTTATACTATAAAGTTGTCATTATTAATATGGTAGTAATATTAGTTACAAAAAATTGATGAGTCATTGATTCTCAAAAATTAAAACAAAGTTGTTCGATCACAGGTGAACGGCAACCATGTATAGTCGCAATCATCAATTATTCTTGGGTACTTTTCCTTACGACGAGTAGTTGTAAGATAGTTCAGCCGTTCTTCTCTATAATAATGTCTAATGCTTTACTACCTGTTGAATAAGTAGAATGTATATGTACTTTCTTTTTGAAGTGATAAATTTAAAACGATGAATGACAAGTAACCGCAAATATATAGTGTAAAAGATTGTCAGTGTTTTTGTTTTAAATGTCAGAATTCAATTACAAATTCCTTATGTAAAGTTGAGAACAATGAAAATTTTATACTACTCAATATAAAATAAAAATGGTATAAATTATCTTAAAGACCCTCATGTCCACCCAAAAACAATAACATATATTCAAATGTATTATAATTCTTCTTTATAGATTCAATATATATGGCGTATACTTTTTCAAAATATTTTATTATCATAATACAGTTTTAAGTGATCAAAAGGCTATTTCCTAAATAGCTAAAAGTATCTTGTTCCCTTTTTTCTGTTTTTCCCCGTCACTTTTCGAAAATATATTTGAAACAAAAGATCAGTGATCAACAATTATGACGTTGAATATATTTTGTTTTGATCAACCAAAAATTGTTTTCTCATTAAAATCGTCAATTTCAATATATGATCACATAAAAATTGCTCTCATTCTTGTAGCATTGTGTTTTCAAGGTGAGAAGCATAAATTTAATCCTACCATTTTATGAGAAATTACGCCGTGACAAAATGATTATAGCAAGATAATATATTGCATGACTGATATACTGAGAAAATACAGTAGCTCTCCATTTTTCTATTTCATTCCACCAGAATTCGAAGGAGAATATGCTAATATCACGTTGTATACGCATATTTTGTTTATCTTTCAAATATTTTATGCTCGATACCCGGTGTATACTATAGCTGCGGATGGATGCAATTGGGGCTATTTACCATGGTGCAATTTATCGAGAAGAAATTTTAATAAAACAAATTAAACTAGCCCAACAAGTCTCATTAACTATTTCCGATACAAGGCTCCATCGATTATTCGATGACCTAAATTTTAGTGTAGATCTGGAAAATTTTTTATATTTCTGCATTTTATTTTCAGTAGTATATAGATAACGCACGTAGATATTTATGACTTATTATATATAAGCGAATTTTACTATACATAACAAGTGAAATAGTCTGAGATTGTCTTGATTGCCATTCATTATTTTTTTGGATAGTACATTATGTCAATTACTATCTCGAGATTAATGTGAACGTGACTGATAAAAAGAGTTGCATAATGAGTCGACGCAATGCGCCACTTTGTTTCCAAAGTTGTGCACTTCTGAATGTACCGGATGGCAACAAGAATCAAGCAATCCAAGCATAAAACATTCCTTTTAAGACGCACTATTACGAACGTTGTAAAAAATAAAGAGTGCATCGAAGTGTTTCCCTTTTTGTTTTCGATGCGAACAGACGAACAAATGCAAAAAAAGACATTTTAATACTCTTCAGTCAACAATACAGTCAGTGGGCTTTTCTGCTGCGAGGAAACGTGCACGTTCTACTTATGATTATATTTATGCGCATTATTTATAGCAATAAATAACAAAATATGCTTAATCTAATAAAATAACATAAAAAATATATTTGAAACTATTTTAACAAAACTTTTGACATTTTGAAATAAATGAAGGTCTTTAATATACTCTATAGAAAGTTTAAAAAAACAATGGTAAGTTAAAGTTTCTCTCGAATCTTACATTTAAAATCAGAACTTTAATCGAAGTAAATGATATTTTTAAGTATTGAACAAAAAAATTAGGTCTTAAAGTACAAGGGCAAGTACACGCTATATACCGCTATATCACGATTGCATCATAATTTATGCGCATGAAATTATATGCAAAGAAAAGCCGCGAGTCCAATTCCAGACCAGCACGAAAGTAATGCGAAAATTGCCGACGACTTTTTCTCGAATATCGTTTTCCCGACGTCTTAAAGTGGCGCGAATGCAACATTTTGCCTTAAAGCACTCCGTTGACTAAGGTAATTTTTTATTTGATACGATATTTTTCCCCGATTGTGCACATACAATGTACAATGTCGTTATACACTACTGTCAGCAGCAATGACAATTATCATTGTACATTTTCTAAATCACAATATTGATTGTTCAAATACGATTGATGGGAATTATGAGTATATTTTATCCCTCATTACTTTAATTTCCTCATCCTTTATTGTAACATTTTTTACTCGTCTATTTTAATCGGAAGAATTTAACACTATCGTTCTCTCTTTCAGACATTGAGCTGCCGTTTTGCTTGACCCGAACAATTATGATAAGGGAATCCTATTGTATTTTAAATATTATGGAAATTTTTGAAAACGTTCTCTGTATGTATGTAATAATATTAAAAGAATTCGTATAATAAATGAAGTGAAACGTATAACGTTAAAAATCGTATCATAATGTCAGATAACACCATAAATCATTTTGAATCACCTGAGAAATCATGTGCACAGTAAAAAAACTTCCAAAAAACTTCCAGTACATGTATACATTAAAGTCATATTCAATATATATATGTAACATAGAAGAATTATGTAAAGAATCACACAAAATTTGCATCTATATGCCAAAAATTGTGTAAGAATGCATATAAATAGTCACGTAGAAACCCTATTGGAAATCGTGTTAACATGTATACAAGAGTAATATGAAAATCATATTAAATATATAAAAAATTGTATAAATTGCTTGCAAAATATTTCATTCCATAGAGTGATTTCCATAAACTTAATTGCTTCCTTTTGAATCCGAACATAAACTCAAAGCTATAAACAAGAGCACCTGCATATATATCCGAAATATCATTTTTTTTTTGTGATTTCTTGGTCAGTTCACGTTTGCTTTAAAAGAGCAATTCGATTTGTGTTTTCAAGTGAGCCCCCGTATTGGATTTCTTCCCCTCGTTTTAACTCTTATTATTTCGCCTTTTATTCACCTGCGGGTTATTCGCGTTATTTCTATTTGTCCTAATTTCCTTTTATATCGCGTCCATTTCGCCGGTTTCAATCTAGCGATCGATAGTCTTTCACAAGTTTTTATTACTTTTCGTCATTTGCTGCTTCCCCATACACTCTCTTTGGCTACATAAGAAAATGGATAGCTCTTTCCCAGAATATCCTAATTAAATATTTCCAAATCTCAGAAGATACAGCGTAGGTCGTAAGTTGGGTCTAAGAATATCAGTCCTAATTATAGTCAAATTAGTAAATAATTCTTGACCGTACGTATTAATTAAATAAATTCAAAATTGAAAGCGTATTGGTCACTGTACGCTCTTTTTATATATACAATTGATTTATTTACTTATACTGAAGAGGGCCTTGACCTAGGCCGAAAATTTACTTACAACATATATTGATATTTTTGTTTATTGTTTTGGGGTCATTGTCCCAAACAATACGTACAGTGACCGATACGCTTTCAATTTTGAATTTATTTAACAGTCAAATTAGATTTTTTCCTAACAGGACACGACGTTATTGGAATGTTTGATTATCATTGATAATAAAGCATAAGAAAAATTTTATTTACTAGAGAGTAGCAATTGACCCGTACCACTTCACTGGATTTTACCCCTAGCTGTGGGAATAACGTTGATCAATTCTTCAATCAATTTTCCTTCCCATCCCTGTATACCTATCCTATAGCTATCGCTGTCTCACCTAGTCCTCTTTCATTTCCTCACACCTCTTGGTCCACTACTTTTCCAACAACCCTTGGCGTTTGTGCTAAATAGACACACCCTTCTCTCTCTGGTAAATGTTTACATTTTCCCCCCAAGCGGTCAAGTTTTTCATCGTACTTTTATCCCGACATACGGATCGAAAGACTTTTTCGAAAGGTTCCCTTCACACATTTTTTTTTAAAAGAGACTATCCATTCTGAAGATTTTATTTTTTTATTAACTTGACATGGTGTAAGGATAAAGATCCACCACTTAACTATAATTTCCCTTGCACGAATAAAAAGCCTCGGTATACAGAAATGGTGAGTTTCAGGAGATATTTCTATAACTGAGTTCAAATTTGGTCTCACTGGATATAAGTGAATCTGATTATATTGGTCCCTCTGGAGAATTTATAATGTTTTTAAAACCTGTAATAAAAAAAATTGTGAATTTCAATGCGAATTTAATGAATATCATACATGAGAAGGAGTTTTAAGCTCCAGATATATAGATGCGATGCATGCCTAGTAAAGATGGAACTGAATGACAAGAAATTTAATACGTCAGAAAAATAAGTCTAGGTAATTTGCGATGAATTTTAAACAGCATAAAAATTAAAAACGTTCCTTCCAGAAATTTCATTCCTCACAATAAATATATTTTATTTCAGTTTTTCTAAAAATGAAGCAGTATTGTGGCCCAGTTCATTTCTAAATTTCTTTTATAATTGTACTTTCAGACTATACAGTTATATTAAATAAACCCTAATATTATTATTATTATTATTTGTATTGTTTTACAAATAAACAAATAGTTTTTTTTATTTGGACTATATAAGTGTAGATTTTAGCACGAAGGGGTTGAAATCTGCTTGGAACAGTCCACGTCTCCCGACGAAAATACTCGCCGAAAGCAGGACGATATTGAATGATATACGAATAAAGGGACAACGTTCTATATTTGTATGTATCCATATAAAACCTTGGATACATTGCAATAGTTTTTATTAATTTATTAAATTACATACTCAAATAAAAACAAATGAAAGGTCATTCTTTAAACATGAACGATTTTGTAAATAGTTCTTCATTACATCTAATTAAGGACTGTCACATTAATATATGTACATCTATTAAAAAAACGTCTGGAATCTGGGTTCCAGATGTGGCATGGATATTAGAAGAAAAATCTGTTCGGTAAATCGTCACCGAAATACTTGGCTTTAGTTGAAAATGAATCGAAAAAATGTTGCATTGTTCCATCTAATTCATTTTCATCTCCATTAGGATCTGCTATATTATTATCGATTTCATGATTTACTCTATTATTATCGATATTAAGGGGCTGATTATATCAATGTAAATATAAATATATTTAAGAGCAATTCAAGTACTGGTAGAATTTCTACTTAATAATATTTACATTTTCTAGACAATGGCCACGATTTTACAAGATGTCTTAAAAATATATAGTACATGAAAATTGTCCGATAACAATCGACATAAACAATAGGAAATAAATAATCTACTGAAGGAATTCTTCGACGTCATGCCAGGTGGCATCACTTACTAATAATCATGTTTAAAAACATTTAAATAAGAAACTAATTATCAACTACTGACATTAGCCGTGTTTAAAGAACGTAATAAAAAAAATGGAAGGAAATAATGAAATTGGTGCTTTCTAGCATGATATGGATCTCCTCCGTCCGTTTTGACTTCTAACAACTTTATCCACATTCACAATGAAGAACTCAACCGCAAACTCTAACTCTAAACGCTGGTCCGAACTACATAAAGTTTTAAAGCAATGATGAACGAAGGACCAAAAACTTTGGACCTGTGTTTAGTCATCAGTTCTAATTGCATGCGTTAGACCAAGGAAAACTACCTTATAATCACATTCTTATTCAAGCGGCTCTTAGACAGATGTTGATAATTATACTACTAATGAAGAAATGACAATAATAATCATTTAAGTTGTCGTGCAAAGTCTCATTTCGTTTAAGTCTTCCCTCCAAAACGCAAATTTTTAAAATATTCTATTTTCATTTAAATGCTATTGCCGATTGCTTTATCGAATGTTCCAAGCTGCCGAACATGGGAAATTATTCTCATACCACTTGGAGATTATCCAACGAAATAATTGAAATCCTACCAACTGCTCGGGCTGGAGAAATTCAAATTCCGATTTTGTTAATGGAATCGCAAAGTGAAGCGAGCCGAAAGAAACCGAACTGTCCGCGAACAGTTCCGAAGTGTTTAAATGCATATGGAATACAACTACACAATCAAGAATGGAAAGTATAATCTGGCGTAATCGTAAGCCTTCGGAAATTATATCCCCTCAATTGGATCACATTTGTCTTTTCTTACGGGATCTTCAAATTGAGGATGTATAACAAATGTTCCAATGGGCAAATGTTTGCTCTAAACATTCGAACGCCTATTTTTGTTTGAATATCAAATGGTCGTTCGATTATTTGACCATTCGCACATTTGTTATACACCCCGAATTGTATCACACTTTTTCAGTTTATGGCCGGGTAGAGAATAATATGGATAATATGATATAGATCGGTGACCTAACGTACATTAGTTAGGAAAGTACCAATGACTCGCACAATATAAATTAGAATTGTTGGGTGAAGCGTGACTTTGAAAGGACCAGTTCAAATCGATTATTACGCCTAGAGATTATGACCCCAAGTTATAACCTCAGCAACAATCGGAATAGTCTTGTACCGCTCATTTTTCTTTTAGTGTAGTCCTGCGAGGAATCATAATAACGATCAAATGAAAATGCCCACGCGACAACACTGATTTTACAGTTTAAAAAGAGAGGAATTGGAAAGACTCACCGGCTTCGAGAACCTCCAAATCGAGATTTCCACTGCGGCTGCGGCTGATGCTGCTGCTCGCATTGTAAAGGCTGGATCTGCGCGGATGATCCTCCATCATTCGGGATGTGCTGCGCTTGAATTGCTCTAGGAAGCTGTCGATTTGATTTTCAATACTGGCCGGTGAGCTTGCCATTTTTTATTTGACACGACGCCTTTTTGTTTTTTTTATTCCCTCGCCGGAACCTCCCCTTGTTTCGATTGAACCTTTATTCCGCCATCTCATCGATAACATCGGTCGTTTAAGCAACGACACGGATTAACATTTGTCTTTCCCACTTTTACAATTAACAATTCTAACGGAGGTCTTTGTAAATTTGATTTCTTCGATAAGTTCGTCGATTCGCGTATTGATGTATTTGGAATTCTTTTAGAAACCGCTGCATTTGGATTGTCCTTTTTACTATAAAATACATTTATTACTTCTATTTTTGTTTTACACACATTTCATCACCTTCTCTTCATTATCGTTTCTTTCGTATATTTGGAATATTTCAAAGATTTCACCCACACTTCTTCGATTAGTAAACACCTAAAATATTTCATTAAATCGAGCAAATGCTGCTTTATCTTCTATTTCTCAATACCATGTTTATCTGTTCTCACTCTGTGAATTTTTCAAACGTTCCTCTTTCAATTATGTCTTTCAATGACATGAAAGTTTAAAAAAGTATCATGTCCCATTAGACGTTTTAGTAACATTTATTTGATTCATTTCAACTTGTCATTGATTGTTATAAGAAATGTCACGGTTTGTTGTCCACGTTTTCATCGTCTCGCAAGACGTCAATATCCTCAAACTTGAATGTGTGTGATGAGTATCTATCCCTGAATCAGTTCGTTTTACCATTCAGAATAAGCTTCAGTGTCAAGTCCATAGAGATTATAATATCTCTATTGTCAAGTCCCCTAATTCGATTGTCGATATTTTTTTTTATTCTTTTAAGAAATAATACCGTCACCAGTGGCATTTTAGTGGGGGAAAAAGTCAGTGCAGCATTTGCGGGTTCGGTGCAGGTGTCAACGAGGATGCGCCGCGTGTAATTGCGCAATTCGCGTCGCGAACCGGCGAACTAGAGTGAATCAGCGCGTGTCACTCCCGGATAAGAGTGGACGACGTCTTGAAGGCACAAGGATCTACCATCGTCGTCACCGTCAGGTCCCGAGGTCTCGTGCAGCATTGTCCTCGTTTCCGTGATTGTCCCTCCGTCGTCTCCCCTGGATGGAAAAGGACGATGAAGGGCGATTCGTCGAGGCAACTAGCAACGGATGGCCTTTATAGTGGTCGTTGCTCGACAAGACTCGAACTACTGACGGGGGGTGGATGGATATGGGCGTCGTGGCGCCGTCCTCTCGGCATAGGTGTCGCCGCCGCGACGGCGCGAACCCCGCCGAGAATGTGCCATTTGGTCCTGCGCAACGCCGTCCAGGAATATGCCGTCGAACAATTACATCGCGAAATTTGACATCCACGAATGAATCGTCTTATGAGCTTCACACCGATCGAAGTTTATTATTAAAAATACCAAACCCACCCGAATGATTTTTCTAACAATACCATCAAGCATACAGAATTAGGTGAAAATAAGGTTACTCTGACTTTAGAGCCTTAATATGATTACCTTATAATATGTAAGATTGGTACGATTCTATAGGAAAATTGGTTTCGAATTTTTAAATGTATGTGAGTATGTGAGAAACTCTCATATTCTAATGATAGAAAATATAGTAAAACGCAAACACTTGCTGGTGTCTAAAGTAAAGATTTCACAACTACAGTTTAGATTCCTACAGGGTGTCTCATTTTAATCGCTCCACCGGAATTTTGCGGAATCTAGCCATATAGAGAAAAATGATCTAAAGTTGAAGGGGATGGAGGGACTCATCCAATGGTACCAAGGAGCTTGACCTTGAGCTTATTATTTCAAGGTCAAGATGATGTTGTTAATCTACTTTTGACCCATGATTTGAAAAAAGCGAAAAATTTTACGTTCAAAACGATATTTTCAACAAGGGCATGGCAAGGTCGAATGAAGGTAAAATTTACGAAAATTATTGTTAAATTATGGATGTTAGCTCGGCATAACATGTGGAAACAGCAAAGTGTTTCGGAAGAAACATGTGAGGGATGGTGAGAGCCACCTTCTGGTACCAATCACCTTTATATATTGGACTTGATTTTTAAGGTTACTCAACAATTTTTACAAATATCATATTCATCAGACGTTGCAATGCTATCTTGCTGAAAATATCGTTTTAAACGTAAAATTTTCCGCTCTTTATGAATCTGAGATCAAAAGTAGAGGTTCCCATTTAAATCATCACTTTGACCTTAAAATTACTTCAACAATCGAGTTCAAGGTCAAGCTCCTTGGTACCACTGGATGACCCCCTCCACACACGCTTCATTGAAAAAAGTACTATTTTAAAAATTATTTTGTAAAAATTAAATTTCAGAAATAGTTTACATCGTTTAAAGGTACTTCGTTGTTGTTTATTGTTTTTTCGATTGATCTTTAAGAGATGTTTTAGAAGCATCCAACGAGTAGGATTTTTGTCGCTCGAGAGAAACGAGGTGACAATAACTTTTGTCAGAGATTATTATTTCGCACGTGAAGCTTATATGTTTTTGAATACGAAGTGCGGTGGGGCCAGTTATCGGGTGGAGACAATAGAAATAACACTGCGAGTCAATAAAGTTTGATCCCTAAGCATACACTTTTAAAAATTATAAAGAAATTTCTCCTGAATATTATGATGGCAAAATTTAAGTTTGTTACACAATATACCCGAAATGTATATATATATATATATATGATATTTAGTTCACTAATATAGTAGCATCTCTGTCATTAAAAATATTTAAAGTTACAGTGTAAACAATGTAAAATATGTATATGTAGTTTTCTGTTTTGTTACCATATAAAAAATGATAAAAATTAATTTATTGTAAATGCTCAACTCTTAAGACAAATAATCGAAACTTGTGATGAATAACCTTCTATATGTGTCAGAAATATTACACATCTGATTAACTCCAAATTTAGTATTCGGAGTATCACTGAAAAATCGTTGTTTTGAAATTAATCGCGTGGTGTCATCAGGTTCGGTGTTAACTTTCACACCGAAAATGGTGTATAAAGTAATCCGGGTTTGGTGCAAAACGTAGTGTGAGAAGTAAACGCTAACGTAGCCCCGTATTGCACGTGCACTGTACCGTATAAAATTATATAATTCAATATCAGAGAATTGTACAAGACCAAAAATCCGATTTTTTAGCAAACAATAAGTCATTAATTTGTTATTATTATTACAAATATATACAAATATATATCTTCAATCACGAGTAAAGGTAAATGCATCGATTTAGGCGATGCGATGATAGTGTAATAATAAGCGCAAGGTCATTTTTCCAATACAGAAACAATAACAACGCTTGCATGTTGTTGACCGTTCGATCGGAGCCTATATGGTGCGAGCTCGAGGGACATAATTCACATAATGCTATTTTTCAATATATATATAAATTTTATTGAATGTATATTGAACATAATATCGCCGCACCTGTAGGGGAATTATACTTTTCCGGGCGAGCGATTAACTTGATGAGAAGAGCGGTAGAAAATAAATGCAGGGGAACGTGAAATGTCTAATGCTCACTATTTTATATATTTAGAACAATACATTTTGAAGCCTCGACAACCTCATCACAGCTATACCGATACTTTGCTGCAATGCATATTTTGATATTTTGTGTCATGCACCTATATATTTTGTTCCTGTAACGATTTGCGTAATTTGACGGTAGTAAATAAATAATATTTCATTGGCGTACGAATGTTCAATGAGTATATGAGTGTGTACGCACGCGCGTAATACGCACGGTGCATATACATATACATACACGGCATCGAGCAGGGCATTGCAAGTGGTGGGAGGTACGGGAAAATATAACTTAAGGGGGGGACACGCCATCTAGCTTGCCCGAAATGTATAACTTAAGGGGGGGGGGGGGGGGACTACTGTAGGTTGAGGGGGGGCATCTTAGTAGGGGGGCTTCTTATTAACCAGGGGCCATCTTCGACAGGTCCCGCGGTGAAGCCCCTAACTAATCAACCTAAAACATAAAATAAATAATACATATTTTATTTTAAAATGAGTAAAACTCTTAATTAAATAAATACAAAAATAAATACAAAATACAAAATTAAAACTAGGGGCTTCGCCCCTGCGGCCCTCGGCCGCCAACCCCACCGGGGGCTCCGCTATCACGCATAGCACGCTTCGCTCGCAAAGTTAACATTGTTCGGCCCTTCGGGCCTTCACGAACTTTACACACTTCGCGACCGCGGCCTTCGGCCGCACCAGCTCAGTGTGACATAAGTTTACGAATTTGATATACCAATTCACATTTGCTCCATATACACATCCACACAATTCGATTAATAGCATATGAAACTGAAACTTATTATTAATTATTTCTATTTCCACATAGATTAATGTGCTTCCTTTTATATTATATTGTGTTTGTGTTATAAAATTGAAAATGAACATTTTCAAAACTTCTCCCCTCCGCCGTTGGACGATATATTGCCTCAAATAACAAGGATCTTAACATGCCAAAATAACACCCTAAAATTTGCGAAAATGTTTTTTGATCATAACTGATCATAACATAACAGATATATCATATATAGCCAAAGGGCAAAGGTTCCCGGTTTAGGCGAGACGGGCGAGACTGGCGAGACCGGGCGATCGGAATATTTTGCGCTGATTTCAGCGCCACACAGGCAAGACAGGCCAATTCCGAAACATACGCTGTTACCGCCTCCATCATCAGAAACTGTACTCTGTTTTACCCTATATTTGCGGTCTTGTTCCGGAGTCAGCCTTTCGCAGCGCTACTTGTTGGATCTTCAAAATCGGTTCATTATATTGTATATGTATATATGTGATGTTATTGAATGTACGTGTATCAAAGTGGTTTTCACGGTTTTCACTCTATATATATACAATTAAGACCATATAGAGATAATCACGGAGATATAAATCTCTACGACCACACATATGCATATATGTGCATGTACATACTGTACACATATGTGTATGCATATATTTTAATGAGCATTGATGAGGTTCGAGTTCGAGTCTGAGCGGTCTGAGCGCTGATGCCATTGTGACACGTGATTTTGTCATCTGACGGTTTAATTCGGTCAGGTGGGTCAGGCGTGTCCTGAGTCCGATGGGTGAGGTGCTGTGTTTTGTGTAACCTTAAAATTTAATTTTATAGTTGATGTTTATTAAAAATAGTGGTACTAATAATCAGTATTCTCACTAAGTTCTTGAAGGCACTAAAAAGGAACGTTAAACTCCGCCGAATTTAACATATAATATACGGTTCCGGCCGTTGGTACTTAGGAATTTCTGTACAATCTTAGATAAAATAATGTGGGATTTATCAAGCCTACTACTTTCGTTATCTGTTCTTTCTTGTGGTGTTCATTTGTCTACTTCTACATCGGGAAACGTACCTACAGTACCTGTTTTATTATGGGGTGAAGATAAAGCCAACACATCTCCACAAGATGATAAACTTTCTATGGAAAAGAATAATTTACAAATCCATTTGGACAATGTCCTGTATAAAAAACAGGATGGAAGTCAGCCGCCACTTCTCGTCTTCCTTAAGGATGACTTATGTGCAGAGGATATCACACAACATAAGAAGGTTTGAATTTCTTTTAATATTTATTTAGATGTTTTATTATTAATGTTATTAAAATAAATTTTCTAACATTACATAGAAGCTTGAGCAAATGACCAGTGATGGATTTTTGGCATATTTACCTGCGGTTGAGTCAGCACTGACCATCTTCCAAAATCAATCGTCGTATAACATAACGATGGAAGATGTTTTAGAATCGATATCAGAAAACCAATTAGCTATAGTACCTACATCTGATTTGAATTCTATACCAGAAATATACAGCATGATTAAAGAATCAAGCAACAATGTCGTGGCTGCTCTCACAGGGAGATTTTGTAGGTATAATGTAGGAGATCGCGTAAAGAGACAAGATTCTGATAATTCTGGAGATCAAAAAAGAACTGATGAAATATTCATTAAAGATGATAAAATATTAATGTATATCAATGGAACTTATCTCAAGGTAATTATGAACAAATACCTATATTAGAATTATTTCTTCTATTAATATAAAAATCACCTTAAAAGAAATTTGAATTTATATATTATAATTCATATTTAATGACGGGAATTCTAAAGTAGAAGACCTAACCTCGCAACAAGAAAGTGTAAATTAAATTAGGTAATTCTACATAACATGTACAATCTAAAAAATACCATTGAAATTTGTTTAAAATTAAATAAGAACGATCCGAAATAAATTATTTTTCCTTATGTCGGTAACTGTTCTGCTGTAGAAGCCCCTTCATTTATTAGAAATTTTGATTGAGAGGCTTTACATATGAATCATATTTATAATAATATATTTTATTTCACATGTTTGCTGTTCTTTGCTGTCAAATTGCTTGAAAAATTTATTTGAATGGTCATAATTTCTTAGTAGTTTTAAATTAATACATATTTGACTTTTAAAATTAAGAGACTTCAAGCGTTCTAAAGCACTGAGATTAATTTAGTGCAAGACGCAATAACACGAGGAAACTTTGCTCTATGATTTTAAAATTTGAAGCACGTTTTATGAAATTTCCATTGAAAATGGATTCTTTATCTTGATTGTCACTGGTTAAGATACGATAAGAATGTACGAACATACGATAAAATATATTGTTAAGAATTATCCTAAATAATTAATTGAAAATTATAAATAATCTATTTACTGACAGATATTTCATAACATATGCCTTAAAACATGACCGCAGTCCATATCTTTTTATTAAATTTTTAAGGTTTACATGCATTGATCAGTTTTGATTAATTAATTGCATTAAGTGAATTCATTTTCAGTCGCTTTAATGCATTTTAATTCACTTTAATTCGTTTGAATTCGTTTTTAACTTTCATTGCGTTTTCGTTTACTGGAGGATATAATTTTCCACAGCATAAATCAATTAAAAGCGATTATAAAATAGCAATTTTTCCAATATAAGCATCATTTGATTCTTTTATCAATTTATTTCTTTTTAGCTTGATGATGACAAAGAGTACCAATCATTAGGCTTTCCATCAGGTGCGAAAGCAATGGATAAAGATAATAAGACTATATTGCATATGGTATTTGCAGGCATTGGTGGTTTGACAAAAATTGAGTTATATATGCAATTTAATAATGTTTCCGCCAGATATTATTCACTAGACCAAATTCAATACCGAGCATTGGATAAGGCCCAGATAGTAGAATATACTCTAAAAACAAATACGAGTGTTGAATTTCCTCGCAACTTTTCGTACCATTGTTCACCAAATATCACCTTCAACACTGTAAATTCTTCTGTTGCCTTGAGGTTAAAAGGTTTCCAAGTTCAGATGTACGCAACAAAAGGCAACTTTAGCGATGCTTATGATTGTGTTGGATTCACCTCAGTACCTATATGGTCTGGAATCTTTGTTAGTGTTATTCTGGGTTTAATTCTTCTTTGGGGATTAGTAATGATTATGGATATCCGAACAATGGATCGCTTTGATGATCCGAAAGGGAAAACGATAACGGTTTCTGCCCAAGAGTAGAATTAAAAAATGTATGTACGTAAGTGGCAGATTTTGTTGAAATGAACTCGCAACAAATGTAGCCAAATTTGTGAACAAAGTTTGAATGTAGTCATTGAATTTTAAAGCAAATTTTGTCTGCAGTTCACAGTGTAATTTAATCTAAGAATATGCATTAATGTAAATTATTAATGTAGCTATATACTCTATAATATAATATGCTGTAAGTGAATGATTTTGAGTGTATATATATATATCCGATTAACAATGATGATATTCCAAAGCGAAACATGTTAGCCACATTCGCACTTCTACGGTGTAATAAAATGTTTTATTGTTATTATTTGTTTTCATTTGTACTATTGTCTCTGAATTGTTATTTCCTTATTTCAAAATGATTTTTATAAATTAATATTTTGTTGATTTTTGATGAGATCTGTCTTATATTCGTTGCGTGCATGTATAATATAATATAATCTGTTCTGTAGATATATCGAATATAAAATATGAAGTATAATTAATTGTAATGAGAGAGTTTAGTACAGTACACGCAGTAAAATATATGGTTTTACAAACTCAGGCGGTAACATTCGAAATGATTAAAAAGTATACGGACAGATAAATTTTTATATTTCGTTATCTGTTTTAATCTCTTTCAGCTGGCTTTTTTACTGTAACCACTTGGTTTTACTGAAATCTTATCTACACACGTTATTAATCTTTGGTATATATGGAGATTTCGGTGTTTTTGCACTTACATTTTACCTCATAAAATTTGTCTGAACAATTTATTGTGTATAATTCTTACTTGACCGATTAATACGTTACAAAAGGCGCCAAATTTAAATTTAACCCAAATTTTGAAAAAAAGTTTCAATAATTTGCAATTTATACTTTTACTATTGTAAACCTCGGTCGGTAAAGATGTATTTCGACAGTGTATTTAAATTTCCAAAGTCACACTTAGGTAACACGATTGGTACACGTAAGGGACACTTCAAACGTGTACTTAATACATGTAACACAAGTGTTATTTAAGGTGCGTTCGATTTAGGTTTCTTTTATCGTTCGTTCGGTATATCGTACATCTATCGTACTGTTAAACTTCTCTTGTATCGTTATTTTAGAACATCAGGAAGACAGGAACTATAGTACGATATACCGAACGATATAAGAAACGAACGATAAAAAGCCAAAATCGAACGCACCTTTAAACGTGCATTTGGATAGGTATTTGTACCCTTCGATTTATCGAATAGGAATGTAGCGATAAATCGACGGAATGTCGATCTATATATACAAAACTAAATCGTATGTCGATACGCGCATCTAAATTGAAAAAATATTTCATCAAGAATGAAATGCGATAATATTTTCAATAATTTTTTTTTTCACAATGAAAAGAAAAAAAAAAACATTCAATTGTATAATTGTCGGATGGAAATGCGGAGTTAAAGATGCAAACCTCAAGTTAAAAACCCCACTCGAAAATCTACATTTGTCAGTATATATATTCAAAATAGAAAAAAAAAAAAAATAAATAAATAAGTATATAAATAAATCTGAAAGAATGTATGTATAAGTATATAGAATGTGCGCAAATTATTGTATACAATAAAATGTCAAACATACTCCGTTTTTATTAATTAGCATTAAAGTCAACTATAAATCCCCGAAGAGTGAATTATTACATGATATTCGCGTTGTTTGGTGAGTATTTTCATATACAAGTGACGGTTGTAAAGTAATTTACATTATAAAGAGCGATAGGCATGACATACTTAGAAAGGATTTAATTAATTTAATTTTTTGGTGAAACGATTTCTAACCTATTATGTTCAAAAGTCAGACGCAATAACGAATGTGAATCGAATTCTGATAAATATATTTTTATGGGATTCGATCCATGTTACATTTTGGTTATACGAATGTGAACTTGTACATTTACAATTTCAAGAATATTTCAGTAGTTTTAAAATAATTCAAAATATAATAAATGGTGACTTTCTTTGCACGCCGCTGAATGATCGATATTTTATACTGCTTATTTCGATTTCTTTTCGTTAGGTGCATCATAAAACAGTGATTTTTCTACTCAGTTGTTTAAATTTTCATTTTGTAGGCAATAAAATATTGCAGTTTGCAAAATTCACTCATTTTGGAGCTCTCGGTAAAATATAATAATTATAGCATTTTTAAATACAATATTTTATTTAAAATCCTCGAAGAAAGAACGAGTCTAAAATTCGATTATCGAATAATAAACGTTTAAAATGTTTGCTCCAAAATACATTTTTTAACAATTCACGGTATTTATAGAATAACTCGAAGCTAAAAATAAACTGTAATGTGGCATTTTCTATAAATTTGGGAGGTTTCACTATACTTTACCTTTGATGTAACCGAAATACCCGAAAACTTGATATCGTCCGTTGCGTGCGATAAACGTATTGTCTAGAAGCCAAACAATAATATATCTATAGATTGTTAATATAATCGTGTAAAATATTTATATATATATAATGTAAATATAATATAAATATCTACCCCGACTTCATGCATGTCGTAGATTATTTATTAAAACATTTACAGTTTTAAAATGAAATAATTTCTTTATTTCAGGTTAATGTTTAGCTGACGGAGAAATTTTTGCCACATTCCAGAAAACTTTAAAAAGACGTCTCGAAGATGGAAATTATTTTATCGCCGAAAATAGTTAAGCGTTCATCTTATGTTTTCATGATTTGTGAGATTTTTAATTTTACACTTTATTGCTGCATTTCATCATGGAGTTTTTATACTTACCTCCTTTCATTTATTCGAATTTATAAACCTATTCAACTCTACATATATCTATATACATTTAACGATTATTCCATCATGAATGGTAAATTTGGGCTCATCCCTAGGTGTCAATTCTTCATTAGTTTTTTGTTTTTTATTTTTTGAAATCATTGTTAATGTAAACTTGATATCAATCGCACACGGAATACTTTGGATTGGAACATACATGAAATTAGACTCAGATTAGAAAAGCGATAACAAATTTTAGAAATTCAACTGATATAATTGAATTTCTAACGGCTGACAGATAAAAATGAGTACTTAAATAACATATGCTAAGGTGGAAGCGATAATAATATATATCCTTCGAAGTGACATTCCCACCAACCACATTACAAAATTACTTATCACAGGCTAAAGGGCACATTAAGGTAGATTACGAGCTTTATAAATTAAAGGAAGGGAACAGAAGGATTTAAAAGAAAAAAAAAAAAAAATATATATATATATACTCTACCAGGTACTCAGAAAAATTTGTGCGAAATCTTCAGTTGACCCTGTTCGCGAATGGACGTTACTAGCATTTTGATCAGTGATGATTATATCTACCTAATAACGTCCCAACTGAAAATCCCCAATTAGGATGGGGTGAGGTTAAAAATTCTGGTAAAAATTCCTGACGACGAAATTACCAACGGGCAAAATTCCTCATGTAGAAATTACTTATACGTATAAAGTGGTACCATATGTGGGACCTCTGAAGTAATATTATAGGAATTTTGCCCGTTCGTAATTTCGACGTTAGGAATTTTGACCAATCGTAACTTCGGCGTTATAGGGGCCTTTCGTATTTTAAGCGTTTAGAAGTTTTGGTCGTTATGAAACTTATCTTCAGGGATTATGAAAATTAGTCATTTTTTGCATTAGGATAATTGGACGCCCGTAAATCTGAACATTAGGAACATAAAAATGAGGAATTGTTAAAAACTTTACGACTGCGTTTGTAATGTTGAAAAAGTAAAAATAAAATAAAGCGTAAAAAAAATAAAAGAGGATCCGCATGCAATAAATAGAAGTAAATTATTAAATAAAGTATTTCTATTTATTGCATGATATTTAATTTTCAATTTCTGAAGAGGATCGAAACGTAAGTTTTTAATTTTCATTTAGTGTAAAGACTGCTTTATTTTATTTTTATTTTTTCAATATAAAAATGAGGAATGCGTTTTAACTGATAGAAACATTGATCATTATAGGAAATTTGACTCCAATGTGGGAATTTCGCATTAGTAAATTCATTTACCACAACATCATATTAATGTTCATATGCAAATTGATTGCATGGAAAAACAATCCCTTGTACCCCTCTCTCTCTCTAATAAGGTAGAATGCGAGTTCGCGGACTTCGGCCGCTCATCGCTCAATCATTCGGTGCTATAAAGCGGCTGATTTAACAAAATTCGTTGATCAAATAGTTGCTCATCTATTTTAAAAAGTTTCATTAATTCTGTACATTGAATCAATTGTAGTTAATTGCAATTATACATATACATAATATGTGAAGAAGTCCCCCGCCCCCCACCTCACCCTTTTTGATTTTCACGTATGCATGGGTGCATCATGTTCGGAAACATAGATATTTGGTTGGAGATCGGAGAATCGGAAATATCTTGACTTTCTGATTGGTCAATTTAAAAAAAAAACCGATGACTGTTTTATTTAATGAAATGGCGCGGATTTTGAGTATTTATGTTTATAATTACTATGATACATTTCATTTAACAAATAAAGCAAGATATATGAGTTTTTAAGGTTGCTCATATTTATTTGTTATAACGGGGTATATAGACTTCAAATTGGTCAATTAAAAAAACAAGAGTAACTAATATAGATTCAGTATATATTTTCCCGCAAATTTTGTGCATTATTCCATTTTGTTGATACTAATAAAGTTCTGCGTTTTTAAAGTTTTTCGTGACAATGTATTTTGGCCTTCCCCCCACTATTTTAGTAAGGATATTATATCCCAAAAACTAATCAGATCTAAGTTTAGTCAGCTTACAATTGTATAGTCCACGCGTATTTTTCGTGTTTTGGTTCGTGAGGTAATACACGCAGCGGGTAAGTAACGTGTACTTATATACAACCCTGATAGCAAAACAGCATGTAAGTCCTCAATTTGACAACACACCGGCAACTTGTCGCAAACGGCATATTTTTGACAATTTGCCGATGTATTGTCGGAAAATTTAGAACTTACATAATGTTGCTGTGCTATCTGGGAATATTTACGTATAGAATTTTTTTATTGCATTATTAGATCTATTGTAGTCTAAAACCCTCGACATTTGATGAAAAAACAATATATATGGTAAATTTCCTTTCGAGTGACCTAAAGGTATATAAATTCTATTGTAGTGAATTATGTATATACATATATCTTAACATTTTAAACAAACTTATATAATAGATAATAGCGTTGACTTATTGATCAGTACATGTATTAACGAATAATTTTAATCTATGGTTGCATCGACTCGTATATTTTAATTTTCAATATTTGCTATATGAACACATATTACATGGGTTGACACAATAAGCCCGTTGACGGTACATATATATATAGTTACATCGCTCGATGCTAGGCGGGCGAAGTATTGAAATAGCCAAAGAAAAATTTATCGATTCTTCGATTTGGGGAATTTTTTGGTGGAAATTTATTCGACCAATTTTTATATTTGATCACTCATTCTCTTCGTCTTTTTGTAGAAAAAATGAAAATATATTTTTTTTTATTTTTAATTTTAATTTTAATTTATTTAAAATTTTATATATTGCTTAATCAAGCGAAAGAAATATTTTTACGAGACTATCGTTTATTTCATTTAATTTTGAATTAATGCCAATCACACAGATGTTCTTTGATTATATTTTGTGATCTCGTTACACAAGCATGTTTATTCTTTGGACAGTAATGCCCTTTATGGTTTATATATATATATTCTATTTTTTCTATAAGTGTATATTTCAATATTTTACTACCAATAATAGTATTTTTAAAACTTAAGATGACATATTTTTTTAATTAACATTGATTAAAGAATATAATTATGATTGTAAATACGTATTAATGTTCGGTATAATTATTAGAACTCGTAATGTACTGATAAGTGATTTATGATTAAAAATGATAAGATTCTGATGATGAAACACATAAGTGTCATAGTTATAATTATAGTTGCACTTATAAGACTGTCGTATGTTGATCTCGTTAATCGTTTAATAATATTATAATAGGAAGGAACAAAAGAAGAACAAATACCATTCATTCTTTTATTTTAATAATAATTCTTTATTATTACAGAATATTGACATTTGTAAAAACTATAATAAATATTTACACTCTTGGAAAAGCATAAGCAATGGAACGAACACAAATTCTGCCATTAATAATGATATATCAATAAAATGTAGTTAATATAATTCTGGTTTTCCCGTCTGCTGGTTTGCTCGTGTATCAACATTTTTCCAATACGAATATCTTTACAGACGTCACGAACAGCATTCTCCATTGTTTCTCCTGCCCCGAGAATTGAAACTCCACACATTCTAGTAGTCACACTAATCTTTCCTTTGTACAAAACGTAGTGCAGATTCTGCCATTATAATAATGACGATGTACCAATAAAATGAAATCTTCTGCCACATCGTGGTCAATTAATACCCTAATAGCCAACATTTCAGCAGCACCAGTATCTACAGTCGCACCCATCAGAATCACTTGATAATTTTTTATATTTCCGGTAATTGCAGATAATAATTCTGGTTGACCCTCTCCTGGATCGTCACTATCAAAAGTTTACCAGTACGAATATCCTTACAGACGTGTAAATCATCCCACTAGAATGTGTGGAGTTTCAATCCCCAGGGTATAGGAGAAACAGTGGAGAATACTGTTAGAGATACGTCTATAAGGACATTCGTAATGGTAAAATTTTGATGCGAACAAACCAGCAGACGGGAAAACCAGAATTATATTATCTGCGATTACCGAAAATATCAAAGATTATCGAGTGATTCTGATGGATGCGACAGTAGCTGTTGGTGCAGCAGCAATGTTGGCTATTAGGGTATTACTTGACCACGATGTTTCAGAGTATTACACAATATTGGTATATCATTATTAATGGGAGAATTTGAACTACGTTTGCACAAAGGAAAGAGCAGTGTGATTACTAGAATGTGTGGAGTTTCAATTCTCGGGGCAGGAGAAACAATGGAGAATGCTGTTCGAGACGTCTGTAAAGATTGGAAAAATTTTTAAACAAACATCTCGATGTGTGCGCTCGTTTCGTATAAAAGTATGCAAACCCTTAATTTGAGGAGTGTTTGATAATACATGCAATGATGAAGACATAGGTTGTCCAATGTTTAAGTTCGCCAGTTTCTCTCTTAAGTTAAAAGCTCTCACTTGCAACTGTTTATGTACATGTTGAACAATGACTTCTATAACAACTTCATTATATTATCACCTCGTGGTACTATAACATCAGCGGGAACGATTGCTGGTGCAATGTAATGAACAAATGCAGGTTTGACCATTGTAACGTACTGTTTGAATACACCGACCAAGTCTGTTCCTCGTTCAGAAATATCTCGACGTAATCTTCTAACAAGTCTTATATCTGCTTTGGTCGATTTTTTCTTTTGTGAGTCATAAAGTTATAAATAGGTACTTCTACTTATCTTCCCTTTTTTAACCTCTGAAAGGTTTCTCTAAGAAGTTCCAAATCAAGGGTTGTTTGCGCGGAGGCGTCGAGCAGGATGGTCAAAATTTTACTCTTTCTGAGCGGCTAATTTGTGCTGATTATTTTATTTAATACTTTATAAAACGAATCCATACTTAATCCTCCGCATATCCATATAATAAACGGCTGAACTCTATTGTCCATCTGAATTGTACCATGGTGGTCGACCAGCTGTAAATATAGTTCTAGTCTTGCTCTGAATTGTTGAGAGAGTTTTTAGAGTTTTTACTATATAGATTGCGATGCACGTTGGGATTTCTCTGCATTCGTACCTAAAGGTTTTACAGAATCAGTCATCCCATCTTTAAAATCTGCTCCCTCATTAGTACATACCTTTTCTAGGTTAATTACAAAATTCACCTTCTTCACTCTTTGAACTCGGAGGGTCGTAATGCTGCACTGCCGACATTTCACAAATAATCAATAATGATTTCGAAAGAATGCACTATAACCTCCATGATAACCACTATTTACACTTCATATTTCTCTATATAAACAAGAATTGTACAGGTCTAAGCACTCCTTGAAGTTGGCAATGTTGTACTTGTCGAATAAAATTATGAGAGGCAAAGATAAAATTACTATTTTTGTAGATTTATCTATTGAATATAAATAATACGACTCCGAATTAATAACAGCAAGCTTCTTCTTATTATATATCTCTTGAAATTAGACTGAGACTTCTCTGTAGATTCCATTTTTCAATTTTCCTTCATTCGCGTTATTTCACTGTGATATAAGTCTTGCACTATTTTTTAACCTCTTTCATTTGGTTACGTAAAGTTTACGAGATACTTATGAAGTTTGTAAATATATTAATGTATAAATAAGGTTAGTTTCTTTAAATCGTATTTCCGAGAAAATATTAAGAGCAAGCACGTGTATATGTGCCGAGACTTTTGCCCTGCAGCAACGTTGAACTTGTTTTTTGTTTTAACTCACACTGCCACATTTATAGGGTATCTTTAAACGCTTTAGACTACGTTGAGGGACTGAAGTACATATAGTCGAACCAATAACTGAGTTCCCCTGTGAATCTCATCGGCGGAGAGGCAACGTTCCCCCACTCCTAATCCCACTCCGGTCTCCTATTCGCCAAA
>JAPYZR010002467.1:0-20684 GCA_030522945.1 Trichopria nigra
TGAAGGATACTTTACGGCGTTGGGGGTTGTTTTTTTCAGCTAAGGGTTGAAGCACAAAAATCGAAATTGGTCACATTCGTTAGCAAATAATTCCAGAATGCTGCAGGGCGCAAAAAATAATATTGTGCTCATTTCGTTTTGTACTTAATAAATTTATCTCCACTCGGGGTTGTTTTTTCAGCTAAGGGTTAGAGCACAAAAATCGAAATTAGTCGCATTCTTTAGCACACAAATCTATGTTATTTTTCGATGGACGAGAAAATTTTGTGTTATTTATATTTTGCACTTAATACATTTTCTCCTTCTAGAGGTGGGTTTTTTCATATAAGTATTGGTGCATAAAATTCCGACATAGTCTAATTGAGTATAGGAGATACGTCGACTATATTTTTGTGCAGCTGGAATTGGTATTTCTATAATATACCTCTGTTTTCGCTGTTAATATTCATTAATAAGGGTGGGTTTTATGATAAGGGTTGATTTGTCGTTTTCGCTCTCCTAATAATTGAAAAGCACATAATTATGGCACACTTGCGGTTTACCTGACGATAGTCTTTGACCGTTTTCCGTAGGATGCTCTGCTGGCTTACGTCAAGCTAGCAGCGCAAGCACATAAAAAGCACATTATTTTGGTACTATTTTTTTTCATTTTGGGTGACCTTGCTCTGCCAGCTTGACGGACGTCTTCATGACGGAAGTACAATGATAATAGCCGCACTAATCCATTGATAAATCAGAGGTTCTCCATAGTGGAAAGAAGGTCTTTTCCATTTATCCTGGCCTCATATGGTAAGTTTTGAGTTTTTTCACCTTATTTCCTTGTTATTGAACTTGTTATATTCTAGTGAATTAAGAAGAGTGTATCGTTCTTGAGCAAAGTCCGCAGAAACATGTCATTTTTAAGATGCTATTTTGGTTCATTGTCCACCACCAAAAAAATAAAAGAATGTGAAACCACTATGTGACCATTTGTTCTGGTCCTAATGTTGAACGAATGCACGGGGCCAGAACTACTGTCCAGGAACTGCTGTCACTTTCTGCTCATGAAACGTTATTGGCTTAAAAATTTGCAAAATCTGAAAGAAAAACATCGCGTTGCCTCTGCAGGGGCGAAAAGGATACGTGTGAAAGGGTGCAATGAAAATCTACAACAATCTGACGTCATCACCGCCGAGGCGCGTACTTATAACATATTTATTTGTGTTTTAGTCATATACTGTTTCCTTAATTTAGACATATATTTATATCGTATGGCAGCATAGTATGATGACATTGTATAATATTATGTTTTAGACGAAACGCGCTCAATCCCCGATACCTCCTCCGATTGGGAATCGTATCCGAGGGTTACGTAGCGCGTCGCCGCACATCCATTCCTTTACTTTTTTTGTTTTTGTCCATATTTCCCATCCATTTAATTAATCGTCTACTGTCCCTATACGCCCCCGAGACATCCTCGCGGCCGTCTCATCAGCGGTAATATACTTTTTCACGCTCGCGCATTATATGTATAATAATGAATCCATACGGTCAAGCGTTCGTTTTACAAACGACATATATCGATATATCGATCGCAGGGAGTCGAACCGGAGACATCGTTCGTTTCTGTATCGCTCACTCTCTTTATTTATTTATTTATTTTTTTTTTTTTTTTTTTTTTTTTTGTTTGTCTATTTTTATTTCGAGCAATCTACTCGCGTTAGCAACGACCGACCGCCCAGCAAACCTGCGTAAATACAATATCGTTAATATTATCTTCGATTTTATTTACTCTGCCTAGTGAAAATATTCGATATATACTATAATATACTCTAATAACGACAATGCAACGTCATTAATTTATTACGCTTTGCAACTTAGAAAAATAGTCCTGCCGCGTGCCGTGACCATGTCTCGCAGTGCGCGCAGCCCTCGACCTGGGGTATTCAGATATATCTGGAGTCGAGATAAAATTCTCCGCGTGCGCGATTGCTCTTCGGTTCCTGCAATTTTCGTTCCCCGCGAAATTTGACCCTTCGAATTGACCATGGTTTCCTCCAAACGCGAAAAAGTACCGACGAATATAGTATACCTAAAGTTATAAGATCGGAAGGAAGTTCGATCAACGTGGAAAAATCGGAATGTGTGAGAATAATTGTCTTTCGTTTTTTTTTCCTGCTGGAATTTGTGGTCCTTTCCCACAATCCAATTAGTGCTTGTAGCCACAACCCTTTAATACAAAGATAAGCATTTCTCAGATTGTCAGAAATGACCGCGAATTCGAACCTTACACCAATCAATTGGAATGGCATCCAGGACTATTTGTCACACGACGTCTTTCCGCTTCAGAGAAGGGCGTTTTATTGCTTAAATTATTATTTCTCGATTGCTTTAAAATCATTCAGGCATTTATTTGACCATTTTTATTATTTATGTTACAACAAAACTAATTACAATGTGTCGTTTCGATGCAATTATTTTCAAAGTTACTTTTTTTTCGACATTAATCCACATTCTCCCAGTGCATGTAATCTGAGAACGATTCGTTAATTTTCATGGCGATTATAAATTAAGGGCCTTCCGTGTCTTCGTGTATGTTTCTGCCTTTGTGTCTGAATTAATTCTCATCACTAGCAAACCTGCAGAATGAAAAATGTATAATTGTTTTGTGTACTACATGTTGATTATTACTAAGTCAGTAGGTACTATATGTTTACGGAAGTGCGATATTTATTAGTCAAAAAGTTAGGTACTGGTACAATCAACTAGTTGACATCAGTGTAAGAATATTTTAAAATGTATGGTCTATCCTACGTAGCACTGGAATATTCCCCAGCACATCAAGACAATATTACATTTCCTTAAGGAGTATTCTAGAAACGTCAAAAGTCTCTTTAACACTCTGAAGATATTTCGAAATGTTTCGGGAAAGTAGTGAAATATCGTCAGATTATCACCGGAATGTTACTCATTTGATGATGAAATATCCCGAATACTTTATCTAAACAGTGAAATATTCTGAATGTATTTCCACATAAAAGTGTGATATATCGACGATATCTCGGGAATACTTTTGATACATTGATATTCTGCAGAACGTCTCGGGGATATTTTGGAGACAGTTCCAGAGCGTCTCATGCCTGTCTATTTGATCTTCAGGAATATTCTGTGAATATTTTCCTGACATTTTGCAGACATTTTTCATACCTGTTTTGTCATAAAGCTTGCCAAAGAACTGTTTCCAGAATGCCTGATTTAAAATGTTCTGTAACATTTCAAATGAAATATTCTTAAAATATCAGGAAAATGTGCCAAATGTGAGATCACAAATAAAATATTCTTGGAATATTTTGTAGCATTCTGGAAGTATTCTGGGAATATTCGTGCTACTACAGTGTTATTTGAATCATGAATTCATGATTGCATTCGACTCACTAATCGGGTACTAAAGCCGTTTCGAATGGCATTCTTTCATCCCTAGTAGAAAATGAGCCCAGTTTTTGTCTAGTTTCTGTCCAGTTTTCTTTTTTCCCATGTTAAAGGTATACGATAACTGGGGCAGATTTCTACCAGGTATGTTCTTCTATTTTTAACAGTTAAAGTGTTTTGTAAAACTATAGATAATTGTATAACTATAGTTCTATACAATCCATAGTTGTACTGAGATATTCCAAAAGTTGAACTGTAATGAAATAATGAATTCGTGACTGAAATGGACCATTTGTGATTCAATATTCTTCTTTTATATTTAAAACTCGAATGCATGGAAAGATGTTCCAAAAGTTGTGAATTACATGCCAATTATTGATATTAACTATTTGATTGAATGAATTGAATACAAATTGTTAGTGATTTTATTTATTCGATTATATTTTGCTGTAAAATTATCCAATTCATTGCTGTACCATTCTTCAACATTTATTTATTTTAAAATTCAGCTTGTCGATTCTTTCTGATTGCAATTTCAATCATCCTGTGCAACAGTACTTGTATATGTATGTATACATGTGTAAGAATTTTCAGAATTAGGAAAGTCAACATTTTCGGATGTTTCATTCAATTGTAAGTCTAAATTAAAGACCTCGTAAATATCTTTGCATTCGTGTAGACGTACGTGTAGTAATGGTGTATGTTTGTGTATTCGTAACTTTCGTGAGAAGGGTTGCGGTGACGTTTATTAAAAACAAAACTACGTTATTCATATAGAAACACACCCTACATAGAAGTAGACGCACCGGGTTTTTCATAATTCTCGCACATACGGATTCTTCCAGTAACATTTCAAGTTCATAAAATCTTCAAATCAATATTTGACCACATTTGCTCTACATTTCCGCAAAATTTGCCCGCCAATAAAGGAGCAACGATTGTACACAGATAGAAGACTGAAATCCACGAAATGTTTACATGTAAATTCAACCATGATGAATAACCCACTCATTATATTCGCATCACATTCATAATGTTTATAATGACTCTTGTAATCAATGAATCGTTTCAGATCGCATGAGACCAACGGTTAAACGAACGGCTACAAAATTTAACCTTCACGTCTCGAATGTTCGTATGACATTTACTTATACAAATAGCACCTATCGAATAGAGTATCTCCCAAAAGCAAGGAAAATCGCGAAAATGCCCGACAAACCAATTTTCCAATCCACGATGTCCCTGACGTAGCTCTCCATATCAGTATCCGAAATCCGTGATTCGATCAATTCCACGCGTGGCATCACTCATTTTCACTAATCGATCAAGCAATAACTCAACAACAGCTATACTATTTACAAATTCCTTATAGTCCGACTAGATTAAACGATTAATCGCTACTCCGCAACGAATCAATTTTGTCGCATCGACGCGCGTTCCAATAACCTCACGATCACAATTAACGTTAATAATGATGTAATTGTCATTAATATAATATAATTCCTAGTAATTGTAATATCGTTTTATAGCTATCAACCCTTAACCTTACGATCAAGTCGTTTTAAAAACGTTCGATTTTAAAAAGTATCAACTTTTTTTTGTCTCCTCGGCGTACGGAATAAACACTACGGTAATATAAGGAACAAAAAGACGATAATGGTGGCTCGCGTCGCGCGAGACGTGGAGACGGTATCATTTTAATAAAATCTATATATGAAAAACAATCAACGGAACAACGATACGTACTAGTCTTTTTCTGTCTCTCGTAAAAGTCTCTTTCGCGCGTTTTATATTTTTTTTTTATTTTTCATTTTGTTAACTATAATGACTCGTATAATCGGCTAATAGAATGTTCCATTTTTTATTTCCTAGGTTATAATCTCTTTCATATCTCTCTGTCTTGTTGAACTATTCTTTTCTTCTTCTCTTTTTTTTTGGTTTGGGTTGCAATTGACGCTTACTTTATACTTCGAGTTTCTTTGTTTCGCTTCTCATTCGCTCGTTTCTCCCCCCCCCCCCCCCTTACTTTTCGCCCTTTTTTGATCCTCGCAATTTTTTAGCTCGACGTGAAAGAGTGCCGCGAACAACGTATACCAATCGAAACTGAAAAGTGTCAATCTACGATTCTATGTCGACTCGATTAAATTGCAATTACCAACTGAAGAGGAATGATATAACGTGACGTGCTCAGGTGCGGTGCATATCGATTAGGGCTATGCAAAACAAAAATCGATATACCGATACACCATGGATACGTGATTTTCTCGATACTTATTATCGATATATATCGGTATACTGATATATTGATTTTTTATAGTTTATTGTTATGTATCGATTTTTTCGAAAATCAACATCGCACAGCCCTAACATCGATGCATAAGGATATGATCCATACTTTGTACGTCGTTAAATCCAATAAATATCTCTTGACATATAGATAATTATCTCGTGTACTTCGCATCATATCGGAGATTTATTTGACTATTTGAATTTCACGGCAATAAAATTTGTGGATATGTTTCTATATCGGGAACGTCAGTTATACTCTGATGTCCGAATACGTCAACTACTTCGAGACCCAGGTGATAATTTACTAATATTTTAATTGCCTCATGTAGCGATTAACACTTAACAATACAAATAAACGTCGAATTTACATCTATATCAACCGAAACGTTATCTACAGTAAATTGATCGTAAATTTTCTACGAAACACAATGATAAAATAAAATTTACAAATAAAATATATAGTAAACAATAAATTGTTATCCTTTGATAACGAAAGATATAACCGACGATCGCGAAATGTCAGATCATCGATCATCGATCGGACGATTCAGAATCGCGAGGTCGATCACAGGTGGTACCAGCCCGTCGTGTCATTCGCCACTCTCCCTCGGTATTTTTTTTTTTCACTTTCCACCCACCAGTCACTCGAAAGTCTCACTCAAGCTCTCACTCACAAGCGCAGCAGAATTCTCATTTATATAGTGATTTGGTTCTAAGCAACGGCGGTGGGTCGTATACGTTCAACTCGACGCGATCATTATATATGTCTTTCGCGTCGTCAACGTCTCCCCCTGTCGATTTTCTCCATTCTCGTGTGATCGTTATATCGATATTATATTAATTACTTTGCCTACTATATCGTAATGATCCATAATCAATGAATTACGCGATCGATCGTTCGACCGATCTTATTCCCCTACGCACGTGATCGCCGGTGGTGCGGTGCCAACCCGATCAATATGTATAAACGCGTGGTTTATATGTATGTATAGTTATAATATACATGGGATAATGTAACATATGTATAGTATGTATACGTGTTCGTACATTATATGTATATGGGTACCTAAACGGGTTCGCGTATAAATATTGATGGAGAATAAATATGTCACTGGCCTGCTTGTTTCTTCATGAGCGACGAATTTGGTTACAATGGACGTCGCGATTTTGCTTATCGGCCCTTCGCAGGTTCGCATTCAATATTTATATTGTTCTTTGTTTGTTTGTTTTTTCACTTCACCCGCTCGCACCGCGCACGCACACGGACGCGCACCTCGTTCGTCTTCGTATATTTATATATTTATATATATATTTGAATGTTCAATTCTCGAGCGCTGCGCCCTCTTGTTTTTTCTTTTTTATTTCTTGCTTCGTGTAATGTACATTAACGATATAGTGGTTTACTTACTTCAAGTCGCACTGTTACTAAGTATCTCATTTAAGCCTACGCATTTGCTTTCCATTCACGCGTACATTCTACAATCATGATCTTCCTTTGGCATGATCAAGCGGATCGAATTAAATTTCATCGAATGAAGATGTGACGTCGTAAGCTCGGGTTTGATCTCAGACGGAACAAGACGTCACTCGACGAAATTTAGATGGGGGTAACGTTCAATCAATGAGTACAATCAGGACTTATTTTGGATTTTAATATATCGAACGCACTAACAAACTGGAGAGGGTAATTTGCGCTGAGATTGAATCAGAGAAACCATCGGTGAGAATGTCGTCGTACAGTTGACAAACTTATTTTCGCGATTTTCTTTAAAGTTACTGAGATCGAGACTGGCGACCGCTGGTTGAAATATACGTCCATCACCGTGTTTCCCTGATTCAAAGAGCAGAACAAGACGAAAAGCGATTGATTAATGATTGCACTCATTCCGTTTTTGTCATTCACATGCTTCGTTAATTTTACTAGTTTTTTTTTTTTTAATACACTTTAACGTACAAAGCTATAATAGTAATACATTCGAGCTTAATTCCTTTCGTTATTATTATTATTATTTTTTTTTTTTGTTAGTTCTTTCTTCAACTACTACGTCGCGCGTGTCAGCTTCGCGCTTCTGTTTATTTGTGTAATGATATATAGCGATGACAGCCGTGGTGATGATGTCGCAATGAGGTTCCGGTGATCGATAGGGTTCGAATCTATCGGTGATATATAATCAACGAACGACTCGCGTTCGTCGCGTATAAAATACGAGGCTTCTATGTATGGATATGTACGAAATCGAAGATGGCGATGCTTGAAAATCGCGTGGAAATTCGAACGTTAATTATATATGTATGTATGGCTTACGAACCGCGGATAAAATGCCATCGAGAAAATTCGCGCCATACAATAATGGAGAAATGGATTAACCATAGTAATTCGGTATTCGAAAAAGATTTAAGAATAGATTTGAACAAGTAACTTTGAAATTTCGTTCGTTTATATCGTTAGATTCTAGGAAATTTACTCGTAACTATTGGCGCCGTATGAAAAATGTAATATCTCGTAATTATTTCAAATGTACTGCTGTATAAAGTTTGGTGTTTAGAACTGCATACCTTTAAACTGGTTTTCTTCACGAGTCAATAATCTCCGTTCAATTTTTACATGGATAAATAACGTATATCTTAGTAAGAATGTAAAATTAGCAAATTTAATTTTTACAAAGGCATCGTGGATGAGTCCAATTATAGCTTCGAGCGAAACCGATAGATTTCAATTGCCGGTTCTCGTGGAATATCTCTAATGCCTGATTATGTTTTCTTTTTTTTTTTTTCGATTTTCGAAATTAGGCAGCCGTCGGGTCAACGGGTTCATTGGAGTGTTTATGCGGAGGTCGCTTCTTTTAACTATTCGCGATAATCGGTACGATCTTCGCGATAATGTTAACGATGATAGGCCAGGCAGTAAATTTATCAATTATGGTAACGTACAAAACGCCTTTCATGATATGTACGATGATCTTAGCTTACGATGACCCTGCGACGTATTTTAGCCCTGGATGGGGCGACGTAGAAAACATTTTTCATGACTTTTCAATGAGAATTTTGAATCATTTAATAACGTGTTAAGATTTACTATTATGTTTACGTTTTGTGTGCGCTTTAAGCGCCGTTAAGTGGCAAACGTCACTCGGAATATTTTAGACGCGTTTTTTTCTACGTCACATCGAACTCATTTGCATCGCAGCGTTTGGATCAATTTTACAAGTTGATGTGAGGCGATTTTACAATAATCTACAGGGTCTGCTGATGATATACTTTACGCTTTCTACATCTATCGTTAGGTAAGGGAAGTCTTTCAACGCGTTGAGGGGATATGTGTATTTTTACTCACTTGATCGTTTGGAAATTTTAGAAATATTCAAGAAGCCATACTATGTGCGAATATAATCTGAACTTACGCAAAGGAAACTCGTTTATATGTTACACTCTACATTACAAGACACTCCGATTCGCTAAGAATTCAAAAAGTCATTGTAAAAATTACATACGTTATTATAGTTAAAGTTTTAGAATAGATAAAATTTTATTTAAAAACGAGGCTATGCTTTGTAACACTTTTTGAAATCCGTATATAATGAGAAAGACGCAACGATATCATAAAGGAACGATTTTACGAATTATCGGTATTTTCGACTGGCAACATTAATTTTTCAAGTGCGAAATTCTCACGAGCAGCTTGACTTACTTGGACCCAAAGAGCATAATTACGAGGGTTCATAAAAATCGTATCAACTCTTTTTCCATTTGCTGGGAGCCTATTTCTGAAAACAACCTAATTTATTTTATTTTTAATCATTATATTTAGCATTCAGTGATAATTTACGTGTAACAGATCATCACGCATCGTTAATCAGCGATAAGAAAAATATTCAAAAATGAATTTTAAGAAAAGTTCGCCTTACTCCTGTATATATATTCGTTCTACGTATTCTTACGCGTCGTTTATCATAATTTTCATCGAACAATTGTATTATCGATCGATTGCCTTATATCATTCTCCTATTACCTTGAAATGTTCGCGATAATATATTACATTTTATAATAATATATTATTATAATATTATTATATATTATATTATTATATTATTATATTATAATAATAATAATATATTGCATTTTATAAGTCGTAAAGTACGAATTTTAGAAAATTTTTCATTCAGCCGAAAAGCGTTCGTTATTAGTCTCTTGGTAGCAGAATGAATATGGTCCATCGAGTTTTCGCGAATTAAAGGAGTAGCGGCTTTTATGTACGGTTAATGCTTTTGTATTTTGTCGCGAGGAAGGTCCAAAATCGAACTTTTTCGTTGAAAGTCATCGGATGTATAGGTTATCGTGTAAAATTCATCATTGTATTTCAAAATAACGTTGTAGTCATATGAGGAATTCGGCACGGGTTAGAATTGTCCCAGAACCCGCGTTGCTTCTCTACTTCGATCGTGGACACTCAACTACACGATTATACGATAAAATATGACCATAAAAATATTCAATATTCAATTTTTATGATGCGATGGCATTCATGTGATCGAAGGTTTGTCCATCTGACCGACTAACATAGAGAAAACACACGGGTGTCCCATTCGGTAAAAACACGTGCTGAAAACCGCATGAAATTTTGCTAAAATATTGCACGAACGAAATGCAAACTTCCATTGAACTTGTTCGCGTCCCTTCTAAACTTGTGACCGACAATCTTTGCGGTGTGATCGTAAGGGCAGTCTAGCCAAGAAACAAGTTATTAAATGGAAAATTATGTAAATGCACGTTTTCTTTTGGTACTTGTTTTACTTGGCGTTTATTTCAGTATCAGTACTGTTTAAAGGATATGTTAAGGTATCGAATGTGCGCTCTGCAGACTTCATGCGTATTTGGAACAGTCTTCGGGGAAAAGAGTTGGGCAGAAACTTCGGACAAAAAGAAAACTCTTAAGGACTTATTTTCCGAAGATGGTGTTTTAAAATTAATTGAAAATTAATCACATTGTACATTTGGCAGATTCAGATTTTCAAATAATGTTCATTATTATTAATGGATACTGCCGGATCATACGCGTAAACTCCGTTAAAATATAACGAATGGAGCCCACACAGAAATTGATTAAAAAATCTATAATAGACTAATAAATGATTAATGATTTGATGTAGATTATTTTTATTATTTAAGTCTTTTGTAGGAAACGGGTGTCGCGAGTTTTATAAACTTTCAAAGGTTACTTTAATTGGAATGCAAATCTTACAAGTAGGGATTCGTGCGATAACATCAGTCGGTTATATAAAACGATGGCAGTGTGCTGTTTCGAGTTGCTTTTTATTTGTTTCAAATTTATCCTTTAGGAATTATTGCCCTGTCTCGGCAGTCTTTAAATATAGCGACCGTATAAGGGGTATTAAAGCTATTATTGTTTTATCATTATTTTCAATTTATCCTATGTTTGCCAATCGTGAAGCTGATAAATCTCGACGCGATATAATAAATATAGATTTACGGAGCTGATGTATAAAGATCGTGATTTTCTCGTTTAAAAAGGTGAATAATTACGTCATGGTTTTAATTTTGGTCAAGGTTTTCGCGCAATATCAACAATCTCTCACGGTTTCATCAATCAACGACTCAAAATTGCCTGAATTTCATTCGTTTCTCCTTCTCGCGGCAAACCGTCCGCGCCAAAATGAATTTGGCTATCTTCGTAATTATATATATACGAACCGATAATTAATCAAGATTCTCTACGGTCCGCGTCTGCAATCGTTCTGACGAATTTTCCAATTAATCGTCAGTGTCAGCTCCCGGCGATATAAACTCAACTACTTACCCGTAAATCGAAAAACTTAACCACTACAATGAACGCGAGTACAGTTAATTACCTAGAGAATTCAATAATTTTAACCCTGCCTTTTTTAATCCGAGATTCAAGAAGAGAAAAGCGATCAACAACTATCCGAACGCAGATATCTGCCGGGTCCAAATGCGAAGACGCTCTAATGACAAATTTTAAATGTTCCTACAATATGCTTCCTACGAAATGTTTAGGAACGGAATTTGTATATCTTTGTTTTATATCAACACGTGTGTGTGTGTGTGTGTCTGTGTGTATGTTTTTACCAGTATTTCGTACACTCACTATGCAAACAACAACTTGCTTAATTAAAACGACGCAATGGGGACTACGTCTGAGAAATTATACATTCGCGTCCCGCACTTGGGCGAATTTTCGCGCCTATAGGTTTTTTTTATTTTACAAGTTTTTCAGGTTTCCTGTACGTCTGTGTGAGTCATATTATCCGGCATTGTTTGCTGCTGACGTTTCGCGGATACGCACTAATAATACTGACTATAACCGGGTTTGCTTCTTTCTTTCTTTCTTTCCGAATGTTATTCTCTTTCGTTCGTCTACCCTCGGAGCATGCTGCAATTATTATCATCGTGTGTGTTTGTTTTAACGGTCGTCCACCGATCCTACATTGTTAACGCGTTTGCATCGAGTGTCTTTATTATCATTCCCTTCATTCCGGGGTTTGTTTTTAGGTTATGCCGTCCATCCTTCTACATCTATATGTGCATGTATACCGTCATACATTATATGTACACCGCAATCACTTAATTTCCCGTTACATATCGTAGCTATATATTTATAACTCGTATGTATAACGCATCGGTAAATATGGTCGCAGCCGTAAATTGTGTCCGCATGTCTGTCAGGACATGTTCGTCTCTACGATCTAGACCAACAGCCTCTTTTCGCTTTGAACGCTAGGACCCCGCGCGCGGAACCCTGCCAACACTTCGGATAATAATAGTCTTTATCAAAAGCACATGTATACTGTGACTAGGCTACACATTTGTATATATAGTATGTATATTTATATATATAATATATATTGTATATAAACCGACCATTATGCGTATACGACGGTGGTATTCTTATCGTCATCATTACGAGTTTCTGCACATCGCAGGAGAAACTGTCGCGTATACTTTTTTCTTCAACTTTAAGTTTTCCAACATTGGCTGTCAGATGAAAGCAGTTGGCAATCCAATTTTGAAAAACGAATATTAGATCATTTACAGTCGTCGAATGCAAGGACCTGTTGTTGGATATTCGCATTAGGACCTCCCATTCGAATTTAAATTATTGCCTTGTATTATATATTCTATCACGATTTTTGAATTTCCTTGCCAATATCTTGGATTTCAAAGATTGAAGTTCCAACAACAGTCAATTCAACAAACATCCAACATCGCACGAAGACAATGGACGCGGATGCAACATGATCCTTCATACGAGAACATGACAATTGTACACGAGTCACGAGCATTGCTCATGTTCCCTTCACTTTGTGACTCGTCCATCGTCAACGTAACTTTATAATTATTTGTTTTATCACTTGTTTTAACCACTGAATCGTTCAAGTTGCAAGTCAAAAGGAGCAAGCTTCATGTCAGACATCGCACGAGTCTCAAGTTCAAAAGGATCGAATTACCTCCGCGTCTTGGACAAGCGTCGAACGGTCGTCGACGGTCCAGCAAAGTGGTTCTTTCGCTTCAAGCGGATACAAATTCGAACCTCGAATTCAGCAAATCTCAGTTCTTCTTGCTGAGGTGATCATCGTCGCTGGCTTCGGCGTCTCCTTCCTCGCCGCGTTCGCCCTCTTCCGGATGTCCTGGATTGCCCTCCTCTGTGTCGACGCTACTAGTGGGCGTGATTTGTTCAATGTTGTTATCGGGATTGAAGTTGCGCGGTGCTTTCGACGGCCCGTTGAACATCGGTTGAAGAGGAGGGACCTTATTGTTATTGGCCGTGCCGTTGATGCCGTTAGCGTTGACACGGTGGTTTTTGTTAACTGGCTCCTGATAACTCGAGTCCTCGCTGCTAGGTGAACCGGGAGACGAGACTATCACCTGCACAAACAGTTTTTGGTCGCGACCTTTCGTCGTAGTAATCGTGCAATTAGGGTCCCGACTTTTCGATCGAGATTTCTAATGGACCTATTGTTCAGGTTTTTCGAAAAAAATGTTTTGCTGTCAACGGACAATTCGTATTGAAAATATAAGAGGATGTATTAGCCTTTTCAAAGGCATTAAGTTTCTTACTTCTCTGCTGAATAAACAAATTTCATTGAAAACTTCAAATGAATGTGCCCAAAACTTCATGTTACTTAAGAAAATACTGTTCTAGGATGATGGTCACAGAGTAAATCTTGAGTAAAGATTTTTCTGCGACATTTATGACTGGTTTTTTTAATTTATTATTTAACCTTGCGACAATGACGCGTTATAACGCTGGATGTGAACTCGAAGGAGATTTGACAATAAGCAACGACGGGATAGAATAAGTTATGGAACTCTTCAATTAAGACTTCACCTACATTGAAAATGCTGGGAAATACGGATAGAGAATTATGCCATGATAGAACATTAAAAGCATAACGAACTAACCAAACGATTACTAAAAAAACTATCAATCCTATCAATACAAAAGTTATGTTATACTTAGTTATTATGATAATAGCTAGTCCTAATTAAACGATTTGCAATTAAAATAAAACAAAAATAAAACGGAAGATTACAATAAAATCGAAAATTTAACCCTTGAAAAAATAAACCATTTCTTAAAATCGTCGCCATTTTTTTCAAATTTAAATGTTGACCAATTGTTCATTCAGCGACTAGACAGTACAATGTAATATCGAAATTCATGTTTCAGATGAACCGTTCTCGAGTTATCATGTTCACTGCAATACATCTGTAGCTTCGCTGTTTTCAAATATTTCTCTATGATCAAATTTTAATAATTACCCCAAAACACATACTAATCGATCTTATTAACAGTTTTTAAATAAATACTTAGTATGATGTGGAAAAAAATCTAGAAAATGTCATTAAATGTCCCGTTACAAGTGTATATAACCCTCTTGAAGTAAAACAGATTGGAAAGAAGAGAAGATACATTAAATCATTTATGGATCAAGCAATCAGTGGCAACGACGAGATTCAGGTTTCTGATGGTCTGGACACAAGTATCCAAAGATAATTGCATGCTTTTTTCCGGACAAAGGTATTGTTAATCTTAATGAAATTGACGCCAATAACACCAACAACAACAACAACAATTCAAAACATAATAAAAATAATGATATCTGCAAACTAAATAAGAACGAAAACTTAAAACAATTGAAAACAATTGCATTTGTAACAAAAGTTTTTAAAGTGTTCAATTTTTTGGTCCAGCAAGTAAAGTCCTTACGATGAATAAGAATAATTTGAAATTTCTCCACACTGAATTCCGAAGGTAAAACTGTAGTAAAGAGTTTTTGGAAAGGGGCTAAATCATCTTAAGAAATTGGTAACACGCTATACTTCAAATGACTCAAGACAAGAACGGAATTCAAAATCGGGAACCGAAACTAACACAAACTTTGATGTTTTAACGAGATCTTTTGAGGATTTCCTAAGAGATTGTGCATGAGGTAGAGTTTGTAGAGAAGCTTATGATCATAGCTAACCTTATATGTAGAGAATGTTCAAGCACACTTACATAGAAACAATGTCTCCGGAATTACTGGCAATAGATAGGAAACTATAAAAAGTCACAGAGTTGCTTTGGAGCTAATGGAAATGCGAGCCATTTTCAAGCATTACAACCAAATACTATGTGAATTACAATATAAAGTATAGCATAGATAGCTTGTACGGTTTGGTCAATGACAGAAATCTGGCCTTGATATTTAACACTATACCTTTATACTCGTCTGCTTGTAAATCATTGGTTGAAGAAGGTTTATCAATACTGTGATTAATAATGTATTAATAGTGTCTTCGATTAAAATGTCGGATGAAACAAATTTAAGAATGTTTCAGTATTGATTAAAATTTTACTTACGAATACTAATACCAAATACTAATAATAATACCCATGCCAATTGGTTCTGATTAAAAATTACCAGTGATTGACACGAGTCACAGAAAAACCTTCATCCCGAATTATCATCGCATTGTTAATAGTGAAATTACATCAATCTTTTTGTTTATAATAACAAAGTACAGTTTATAAGAATCAGCAAAATACTGACTTTTAACAACAGATTATTTACATTAATGGACGCAAAGTCTTGTATCTTGTCCTTGTACTATTATTCCATGTTAAATATTACAAAACATTTATTTCGAAGAACCCTGAAAAAAGGAGTAATTAAAATGGTAGTTGGGGATCTCTACGTTACATCAATATCGGACGTTTTGGGTGTTAGTATTATTGTCAAGATTATAAATTCATCCAAAATCGTTCGATAAAACATTGCTTGTTGTGACATGCATAAGTCTTTAAAAATCGTGCATCTTTCCGAAGACCTGAAAAATGTATTGCATATTTTCGATAAATTGATGAATTACTAGAATGCATAAAGCAATCATCATCCATATCACTTTTTAATGAAAGATAATTGAGTAAAATCTTTTGAAAAAGTTTAATAAAAATATTCCGCAAAGAGTAAAATTGAAATTTTAAAAAGTTAAAAAAAAAAATAAGAAGAAAATGAGAAGGAAATTAAAAACAAGAGTTTTCCAATAATAAATATTCAAAATTAAATTAAAAAGTTGAAACCAAACCGTCACGAAATATCTTCAACGTTTATGAAATGTTTCATAAAAGTTTTATACACTTTTTAGAAACGTTGCAGAATTTTTGTGCCCGTTACGGGTAACAATTTATGGCATTTATGAATTGAATACCATTAAATTAAATTTCGAAATAGAAAATAATAAAACTATACAATAACGAATTAAATAAAAATTTTTAAAACACTGATAACTTTTATTTGTCATATGTACAGAAGGATTGATAAGTAAAGGGATTTTCTAATCAAAAGTAAATCATTTATCAAATTGATATTTACGTTATAAAATGTTTAACATTCTCGAGATCTTCGGAAATTCTCTAATGAGTTTTGAATCAAAGGCTGAAGGAAAAACCCATGCATTTCGACGAACGTTGGTTTTTTCAATTTGTTTTATATGTCATGCAAAAAAGAGAAGGTTTAAGCGCGGGGTACACAAATACACACAAACGACCAAGCGATTGAAGAAGTCAATGATTCAAATAGTTAAGTATACGATAGAACAAGTGGTTCCGTGAACATGAATGACTTGATACGGCATGGGGATGACGATTACGATAATGTACCTGTGCAAGAAGCGGCGTCTCTGTGCTGTCAGCGATTTGGTAGAGCCGGCAATTTGCGTTTGCTCTGATTACGTGCCCAAAGAAAAGATAAGTAAGACAACATAAATACGTCACTATTGTATGAGAGACTATGGGGAGGCGCGAAAAACTGAAGGGCGAAATGAAGAAACATCGAGACAGAGCGCCGCAGATAAAAATAAAGACATTTTTAAGGTTAATGAAATGAAATACTGAAATGAAAATCGGATAAATGAAGAATTAATTCGTATTAAAAAATGGTTTCCATTTACAAAATAAACTTTTTGTATGCAATTTTTAGGACGTAAAGATAAGGAATAATATTTGCAAAATGAAAAGTGCTAAACGCAATAAATAAGATTGAAAGAAAGCGAAGAAATCGAGTAAAAATAGCGCATAAAATATATTGCTACACGGAAAAAAAAGGTTGGCTGGTCCAACCAATAAGTAGTTAGGTTTACCAATTAGTTAGTAACCCTTTACTACTTATTTGTTGAACCAGCCAACCAAGTTGAAATATGCAACAGAAACATATAAGCACAAACAAAATCAATTGATTTAAACTAAAACACGAAAATATGCAGAAAAATAAAGAAGGCAAGAACGTTGATTAAAAGGCACTATAGTTGCAGTAAGTTAAAATTAATTGCGCAAAGAGGCCTGACTTTGAAGGCAATTATGTGAGTCAAAACGAGGCAATTTTTGTAAAAGTCTAATAAAGCATAAAAAATTGAAGAAATATTAAAAAAAAATGATTGCCATAGAAGTGAAAATGGTATCGCTGATAATTTGCGCACACGAGCCTCATCTATGATTGCGAATAGGTAAGAAAGTGACGAGTCATGCTTAGATCGAAGAGTCGCTGTGTGTAAAGGGACATCGAAGTATGCTGAATTATTTTGCGATGCTTCTCAATTTACAATGAAATATTGATATAAAGATGTGAAGTTGCAATAAATTTCTAATTTCCCTCATTGAAATATGAGCTCCAGAAATTAGAAATCTGAATATTGTGCTGACATACCAAGATTTGAAAAAATATGCGATGGGAAGAATTGATTAGATTTTCATCGACTTAGTTAAATCTACCATGCAATTTTCAGTGCTCAAAGATCCGTACATCGAAACCCCTTCCGAACTCTCCGAGTGACTGTCTTCGGATGACACGAAAGAATATTACCAACTACTTGTCAAAACTTTGGTATATGCTGCGAAGTATTAGTATGTATATAAAAGAAATTAGAATTACGTACTACTTGGACACCTATTAAGGAGGAGTTAACAATTTAGAACTATTGTCATTAAACATGTTAAATGGGAATTTCTTAGGTATTGACGAAAAATTAATAAATTCAAAATTCAAAATGATAAGAAATAAATGTTCATTTAAATCAAAAGTATTAATACGTAATAAAAAAAAAATCAGATTTAGTACGAATCAAGAATTTAGTTATTTTAAATTTTAACTCTGAAGATGGTTCAAAATGTCTTAAAATATTTGAAGGATCGAAAAACTATTTATGTCATAATTATAATTTTTCATTGAACTGTATTTATTAAACTTGATTTGGAATTACGTTTAAATCATAAAATAAATTTGCACTAGTTTATAATTAATGCAAACTTAGTGGCCAGTTTTTCTGGTCCCATACTCTATGAATGTCTTGAAGTGAAATTTCACTCTAGACAGAGTGAATTTTCACTTCAAGAAATTTCGTTTCGTTTTGCTACTAGGCATGTACTATCTTTTTTATATGTATAAATATATAAATAAAGTTTTTTCAAGAATCAATAATTAATCTTTTATGAGATTAATTACAATTTGTTAGTTTTGTTCTTTTAGTTTTTAACAGTAGTGAATAAAACTCATTAAATGATTAAATTAATGAAATAATGTATAATAATTAATTTAGTAATATTTTAATACAAAATTAGTGTCGGTTCATAAATAACTAAATAAATAATATTTTAATAAAGCATGTATCTACAATGATACAACACGACATGAAGAAAATTATAATATCAAATACAAGTTCTCATATTCTATTGTAAGGACAGAATATAAATACAATGTCTACGAAATTATATTTATATGTGTAAATTGTACAAGTAACACAAGGGAAGGCATGCTAATTACATATTTATATAGATTTTGTTGAATTTTATCAAGAATGGTACTTGATATATTTGCGAAAATGCATGTAAATAAAAAAAATTGATTGTGCATATTCAGTTTGATCCCCCTGTCGAAGTGAAAACATTCGCCTTTAACATGAAAGTGACACATTTGTTAGAATTACATTGAATATTTATTACATTGTTTATTTTGTAAATATTCTTTTATTCAAAAAAAAAAAAAAAAAGATTCTAAAATTATCATTCCAAGAAGTTGGTCAGTTTCATGAAGATTAATTGGATATTTTGTTCATAACAATTGGATAAAACTGAATTTTCATGAAACTTTTAAGTTTAAACGGGGGTTTTCTATAACTTGATTATATTTTCATGAAGTTAACTGAAATTTGAAGCAATAGTTATATTGTCAATTAATATGTTATCATTTAAAATTGTTATGTGTATGATAGATTTTTTGTTTTTACATTAAAATCATGATAATAACGAATACGAAGATAACTTTTATGCGATGAATGAATATGTAGATGATGAAATAATATTTAATAAATTAAAGTTGTTTAAATAATATATCTTGATAAAGAGTAACATTTAACGTATCTCGTGGGGAAAATTGTCAGATCTGAATCGGATCCAAAATGTATCAAATTAAAATATGATTAAATCCAAGAAGATCTTAACCAATATTTGAAACCGATCAATTTGAATAAATACACATTCGAATTTATTTGCAATTCGAATACAACTTTCATCGGTTAGACCTTACTTGTTAAAACAAGTCACTAGAAAATCTACACCAGAATTGATTCAAACTGATCTGAATAGACTGAATAAAATTATACCTAATTTTAGTTCTGTTCTGATCTTTCTCGACTTATTCGTATCATGAATTGGACCAGTTTTGAATTGATTAAAATCTGATCATTTTTTTTTCTGGGACTATAAACTGCAGTTGTGGCAGTTACTGTGTGAATTACAAAGTATCCCAGTAAAAATCACTCCAATCTATAATTAGACCGAACTTCTTGTAGCTGAAGCAGACGTATAGATACACAGATCCATAGATCCACTTTTGCATATTTGTATAGACGTACCGATCAAAATGCAGATTTAAAAAGATTGGATGAACTTTTACTTTTTTTCAAATGTCGTATCGTATTGTAGAAACTGAAAATTTTATACTACACCAAATGAAATCCTTGCAAACATATTTTTTATGTAGGTGAAATTCTGATAGATTTAGTGAATGATTTAACGCTAAATATTTATCGATCGTTTTGTATATAAATTTGATATGTAATTTTGCCTTCACAATAATCGAAACAATGATGAAAAATAATATCATGGTGGAAAACGACCCTGCATATAATAATGATAACAGTTACATAACATTTACATAATTCTTACTTCTTCGTAAATTGTTACGTAATGGTTAGAATTGAGCAGCCTGTACTATTTGAAGGTATGTATTTGGTAAAGAACAAGGCAACCGTGTTAATTTTACCGACACACGGCAAATTTCATAATTACACATTTCAAGATACAGATGGCACTGCCTTAACCCATTAAGTCCCAAAAAGGCAAAATTTGTATCTTACGTTTGAGCTCAGGAAACTTTGTGAAAAAGTAAGAAAATCTTTTGGAAAATACCCAA
>JAPYZR010002468.1:0-16818 GCA_030522945.1 Trichopria nigra
AAAGAATAAAAAATTGAAATTACTTTTTTACAATTCGAATTTTTATTCTCGCCAAATTGTGAACTAATTGTCGGTGAAATTTGAAAGAGCGTTCTAAAATAGATTTGGACTTGAGAATATATTTAGTTTGAAAATGTCACAGAATAAAAAATATGTTTAATTTTATAGGGGAAGAATATTTTTCATTATTCTTCTATATATAAATTTATTATGAACTCCAACTAAAAAATATCCGAAAAAAATCGGAAAATTCATATTTTTACATGTTTTTTTGACAATTTAATCGAAATGAAAATACTCAAGAATTCTTGCAAGAAAAAAAAAAGATTTATTATATGTCCTGCACTATACCTTTTTTAACTTTTTATACTTTATAAATTTCTTCAAATTATGTGAGGAATTATGGAGCAGAATTATGAAGCATCCCGCATTGGTACATGAATAATAATGAAATTGTGAACAAATGTATTTCAATATAAACTCTATATATGTATATATAATATATATGCATATATATATGCATGAAATATGAAAAGACTAGATTTCGCAATTTTGCCGGTATATATATATTATTCTGCACTTTATTGACGTTCATATTATTTCACTTTGACTTACCATAGCAGCATTTAATTTATTCTCAATTTGTTACCCTTTGAAGTAAGTCCATAATTAATTAAACCTACCTAAAGTGTAGCTAACGCGTCGTTATAATTGAACCGAAAATTAACCAACCAATTTCTAATATATATCGCGTAAAGCAGACATGCAAACTTCAATTAACTCACGAAACCGAATATTCACATCAATGTCAATTGAATTTCATCTAATATTAATTTGTTGATCGCGATGTTAAATTTCCACCTTTGATTACAGATCAATGTGAAACCTCAGCATTGACTAATATTGTAAAATTAATATTTTTTTTTATATAAATGCAAATTAATATTTTACATTCAAGATAATTTTTTGTTAAAAATATGAATAAAAGATTTCGCTTTTTCATTTAAATTTACGCAAAGCGAACAAATTTCAAATAAAAAATTTTTACTTTTAAAAATTGTTATTTTTACATCGATTTAATAAATCCCGAAGCGAATATGGAACACATTGAAAATGTACATGTAAAGGGAATTATAAACGCGCATATATCATGACCAGATTTATTGACTCATTCAGAATTCTTTGCGATTTCAAATTACTGTAAGCAAAAATGATAAAAGTTTATTGCGTTGCCTGAGAGAAATTAAAAAATATATAAATTATATAATGCGTTCACTTTAAAATTCGATGAATAACTTTTTTCCGATCCAGGAACAAGACAATTAAAAAAGTCAGATATTAATCGAAAGTAATTTCGAATATAGACAACGTAAAAAAAAAAATTAACGTTTTTAAATATTTATAATTGTATGATTTATATGAATAATTAAAATTAAAAATACAGTAGAACCTCCGTTATCGAATATTTAATAACATTTTCTTCGCTGTCGTACACTATAAGCAGCAACATCGTTGATCATTTCCGTATCAATGATATGGTTGCGTATATCATTGGCTCTGATGAATATTAGAAATTCATATCGCGTGAATATGATGATATTGGTTTTAGTAATAATAAATTTTAAAGTAGGTAAATTATTGTCATGTTTTCATTACTAATTTATTTTACAATTAATTCTTTTCGGTATTTTCAAATTCATAAATTGGCGGTATAACAACAAGTGTCATGCTTGGAACTGAATAGAAGAAATTATTGGTCACAAACTTTACTGTTAAATTTTAAACTAATGAAATATTAATATATTGTACAATACTTAAATAAATTGTAACTTAATTTCGTCATTATACTTTAAGCTTAATTATTTTATGTTCAATTAATAAGTCATTTTGATTAGCGTAGTCCATTACAATCGGCTTTGGCTACCTGGCTACCGCTGCAGCTTCACTCCCATACAGAACGGTTCATTTCATTTCTTTTCGGTCGAACGTTCCAGCTGCAAGATGGTGAGTTGATTGTTTCATGAAAGAATATCTAGAAATATCATAGGCATCTTTTATGTATTTAATAATTTCACATCGAATTTTGTTTCAATAGATATTAATTAATTAATGTTATATTTCAGTCAGCACACAAAACGTTCATCATCAAGCGAAAACTCGCTAAAAAGTTGAAGCAAAACAGGCCTATTCCTCAATGGGTCAGAATGAGGACTGGAAATACGATTAGGTAAAAATTTTAACTATAATTATAGAAAATGTTTGCATTTTAACTATTTTTTACCTTCAATTTATCGTTGTGGAAAACGAAATTTTTTAGAAGCATTTCCGTTTAGAGGTTATGTATATTTACAATTAAATTGAAGCATCATTTATTTAAAATAATGCTCTAACGAACAATTGATTAATTTTACTTCATTCAGCATGGTCCTTAGATTTTCGTCCAGATTTATTGCTGTAAATTTAGATTGTGCCAACGTGACGTAGGCTTGATTTACTAATTTAAACAGTTAATAGGTACACATGGTTCCTCTATGCTCGACATTGTAAATCTACAATGATATAATTATAATGCCTAACACCAATCAGAATATTATTTGAAATAATACAAAACTTTTATAGTTTATATAGACACAATCAATACTGAAAATCCTGTTTCTTTTTCCACAATACGATAATACTGCAAATATTTTAAATATCATGCCATCATTATCAATGGTATTTAAGATGTTTTAAGCTCAAGATATAATGAATTTAAAGCATATTTAGAAAAGTTCCATAGCTTTTATTCTTTTTGCATTTCCGAGCACTATATTTGGATATTGATTCATATAACGAATAAACAAATCAAGCCATTTCTTGCAATTGATTCAAACCTCAAGTTCTTGCTGTTAAATTAAATGTAACATTGCGTAATAGAAATTAATCTTGCATGTAGCTACAAAGAACTTCGCAATTGAAATTCATAAAGCAGCTTCAAAACATACGGGGTTCTAAACAATAGTTACCCACCTAACCTCAAAAAAAAAAAAAGTAATGAAAATGTTTCAAAATTCGTGTTTTGGAAGGGTGATTTTACATAATATGTAATTCAAAATTAAACGAAGATTATCCTAAATAAATTATTTTCTCTTGTCTGTGACAAAAATAATTTACTTTGGATAATGTTCTTTTAAACCAATTTCAGCGATATTTTTTCGAGGAATGTATGTTATGTAGAATTGCCTTTACACAGCCCAAAATTTGAAAATGCGTTTCAATCATTTTTTATTTATACTTTTTTTGTTGAAAGCTTGGCTAGTATACTATAACTGTTCTACTTTAAAACCTCGTTAAAGTAATATTTTAAATATATCACAACTCAATCAAACTTAAAACAAGATTGAACAAAACCTCTATTAACAAATTATTAAGACAATTTTTGCAAAAACACTGATTAAATGAGTAAAATTAAATGTATTTGTATGTATTTACCGATGTAATCGGTTTATTGATCTCAAAACTTAGAATTACATGTATTTTTCATTAAATTATTATTGAAGTACATAACTATTTGAAATTATTAAACTTGTTTGCAAAATTTCATGTCCATGGCTTTGCTTTTTTATTTTTCTTTAACAGTAAGGTTAGCTTGAAATTAACCACTTACCTTGATTATAAGTCAGTGTTTAAACATGATATTAACTAATTTTACGCACAATTATATTATTAATGACTAAAAAACTTCTATTTTTATGTTATAGATACAACGCAAAGAGGCGTCACTGGAGAAGAACAAAGCTGAAGTTGTAAATCATACATCTTCATATGTTCCTATGTTTAATTGATAATAAATTTACTTTAAACAAGTATATCTACCCTGTTTTCATTAATGCTACCTAATCCAGCAAAAAAGAAATAATTATAAATATAATCAAGTCACATTTTAAAAAAACCGAAACTTTATTACGAATTGATTTAAGTTTCTTGTACAATACTTATTCTATATTTAAAAACTACTGAAGTTGTAAATCATACATCTTCATATGTTCCTATGTTTAATTGATAATAAATTTACTTTAAACACGTATATCTATCCTGTTTTCATTAATGATACCTAATCTAGTAAAAAAGGAATAATTATAAATACGATTTAGTTACATTTTTTAACAACTGGAACTTTATTACAAATTGATTAATGTTTCCTATACATACAATATTTATTCTATACTTAAGAACTACAGCGATTGATTGACCTTGCGGCGTCTCATCGTAGTTTTCCATGAGTCTAACATTTGCTCTGGAGTTTTAGGATAAGGTAGGTAATAGTGTTCTGGTGGTTTACCTTCTTCTAACGTAACAAAATAATGGGAGTATGTATAACGAATTTCACCAATTCTTTGTTTTGCGTGACGTCTCATTCCTCTTACAACAAAACCTTTGGTGCAGAATGATTCCGCTGAAAATAATTTTGTTATTTTTATTACTTTGTACAGAAAGAAGCGTTGTAGCTTATAGCTTATATATGTAAAAAAATACAATTTAACAAACAAATAGAAAATGAACATAGATATGATGAAAACCAATAACTACAACAATTTTAGCACACATGCCCGAAAACATGGTACAAGCTTTACTAGAAGTATGTACTGTATATAAATCGCCATTAAAGGTTGATTACTTCTAAACACTTCTTTAGGTTCATTTTGTTATTAAGAATGAGTATTTATAGATAGTTAAATTATTGATATGGTATTAAAAAATGATTACAAATGTAACAAAGTGTAAACATGATGACTTTTTTCATACATTATTGCTTCTGCATTAAAAACTATCAAAGATCGCACTCAATTTTTTGTAATTTTGTCGCAAAATTGCACTCAACCTTTTTTGTAGAGTATAAAATTTGCTACAAAAAAGTCACCGAGGGCCCAAGACAAAAGTTAATGCATTAACCACAAGTAATTCATCAAGTTGCATCAAAATATATATCATAGAAATTACAGCTTGTAGGAAGAGCATCGATAACTTGCAATATTGAATTATAGCGTTATCCGTGGTTAACCTATTAACTTCAGATTATGGTCCTCACTAACTGTTTTGTAGGAAAATGTCTACTCTACTAAAGAAGTTCAGTACAATTTTGCAAAACCTCATATTATTTTCAATGTAGATGCAATAATATGAAAATAGTAACGATTTTGAATAATTTTTACATTTTTAACGATTTTTCAAAAACATATAAATTATTTAACCATCTGAAATGGTTGTATATACTTTCTTAATAATATAATCAAGCAGGATCAAAAGAAAAAGAATATTTTATCAATCCCAATGTAGTTTGTACATCAACAACATATTGGAGCAACGTGTTCCAAACATTTACAGTAAAATTTTAAGAATTAAATTCAAGATTAATAATGCTTAACCATTTTCTACTTACAAACCCACAAGTTGCTCTTAAATTCAACATTGTGCTCTTCCACTGCTTTTCTTTGTGCTTCTAAAATAGTTTCTTTAACTATTGCACCACCTTTCCTTAAAACAAAACTTAATTGTTTTATTGCTTCGTCAACTGTCATACCTCGCACCAAACATGCCACGTACCACAATTTCTTTGGACTATATCTGACGTTACATTTTTGATGACAAACAAACTGAAAATTAAATAAGTACAGATTTCATAAAATTTCCACATTTACTACATGGTACAGTAATTGGAATCAAACATACGGCTGGCCTTCGAGGTTCATCTGGTTTTTGTATTGGATATATTTTGTCATTATGCCTGAGAAAATTCTTTGGTTCTCCATTTAAGCATAACGAAGTATGGATATTCTTCTGGAATATAACTGGCAATATTTTTGGAAAGCTTGAGGTAATTTGTTTGCTAACAATTGTTCCTCCGCTCAAGGCCAATCGCTGAATTTGTCTTGAAAGTGATTGCATATTGCCTGTTTAAAAAAAAGTGATTAAAGAAACATTAGTATAATCTGGGACAAATTTGAATGTACGCAAGATGTACGAAAGATTGGAATCACTCTTATGTTACAGTTCACGTATGGCTAAACGTCATTTAAAGTGTGTATTATATTATTAAAATTATTTTAATAATATATCTATGTAATTAACATATTTTATTTGATTAATGCAGGTAATACGTAATGCGAATGACATATTAATTACCTCTATGTTTGCAGGTTTTCTATAATAGTTATATGCAATGTGTGTAGATGTATAAATGAGTACTATGAAAAATGTATTTGTTACAGGGGCATTTAATACTTATTTCAGAGATTAGTAGGCCTGTTTATTACTTATAATAAATAAATAAAAACAACAGTATAATGAAACAATATTCATGGTGTCTTATAATTAACAAGATTGGCATTAAACGAATACGATAATTTAATAATTAAGTAATAATATACACAAAAAAATTGTTTTACACAAAATAATTGTGAATTATATTTACCTCTTTTAAATTTTCCTTAGGTATACTTTTTCAACTTTATATCAAATATAACCTATAAAAATTAAAAATTTTATTACTCATTATAATAATATCACATTTAAATATAAAACCAAACTTAACAAAATTAAAATTACTATAAAACAATTGGCTATTACACTATGATTATTTAGATATTGTTTTCATTATTCCTGAATACTGTCAAAGTATACAAGTATAAATATAGATTACCGAACTACATAACTCATAACCTCAACCCACCTCAACCACTCGCACCGTTCCCGGCAGTTCCCGGTTGATCGATTGGACGAGTCGCAAACTCGCAAGCACATGAATGCATATATATATATAGTTTAGTATTTCAAAATGGCATCGCTTGCCAGATTTTCCCGACTCTTTGGGCCAGACATTTTAAATTATTCTAAAAAAGTAACTACAAATGTAGTAACAAAACAAAATACTCCTCGTAAGTTAATTTTATGTGCAGTACAATTTTTTCTTCGATAATAAATAAATCGGCAATATTTTTGGGCATAACCTCACTTACTTTCAAATAGTAGAGCTATTGTAACAATTTTATGTTTACAATTGTTCATTTTATCAATTCATCTGCATTTAAATATACATATATATTAAGTTTATTTCAGGAAGTTTTTAATAAACAGTTTTGTTAATTATCTACTTTCGTTCTAACGTTTCCCATAGCTCTTAACTGATATGTGTACAGTTTCATTTACGATATAAGTTCTAAGCTATTTACTCATATAACTTAATGATTAATTTTACTAACATTAAATGTGTAATGATGTAATTAAGATTAATGATAAAATTCTTATTCTTAGTTGCCAAATTATGGAATCCACAAGTTGCTGGAGTATTTACTAAACAACCTCTTCCTAAAATATGGATTCCTAAAACTGACCGGGTAAAGGGATTACCTTGGTTTCCAAATTTTCCACGCCACCAAGTAGAAGTACAAGATCCAACAGAAGCCGAGGAAGAGATGGTCACAAGTAAATAAAATATTTTTTTTAATTTTGCCTTATTTGTAAAAGGAATGCTTTATTAACGCTTAAGCGTTATGTCACTTTTAATTAAATTAAATTTTAATGTTACTTTTTTAATATCTGATTCAAGTAGCGAATTCTTTTTATACATAATGAATTTAGTCTTTATTTTACACCAAACAAAATTGTTCATTGTTCATTGGTCTGATATGAATAACATGAAAATTAATTATTTATTAGATAATTAAAGTATAACATCTTTAAATATAGTACTATAACGTAAGAAAAAGATAATAAGAAGATAAGATATAATCTAGTAAGGAGCTGGATGATGATTTCATAAATAATTCCTCCTAATTTTATGTTTCAACAGCGCTTGCAAAGAGCCAACAACTTTTTGTACATAACCATAAACTTGTTATATAATTTACATTTATTTTGCATGCCATATTTATTTTGCATACTATTTAATTTTCTTTTTCTGAAGAGGATCCGCACTTTGGGATCGAAACGTCAGGTTTTAATTTTAATTTAGTATAAAGACTGTTTTAATTTATTTTTACTTTTTCAATATAAACTTGTTAACCGAATTAGATAACAAAATCTGTTTATTGCAACAGTTTATTGAAAAATCTTATAAAAGTTTGGTTTATCTGGATTATAAACATTCATTGTATTACACACCTTTTAGATATGACTGCAGCTATAAATAAGCAAATTGCAAATAAGGAAGCAGGTCGACTATTTGCAGTTGTACACATCTGTGGGAAACAATTTAAAGTAACAGAAAGTGATGTCATTATCATTCAGGGTTTCTGGCCACCAAATCCAGGCGACCAACTGTCTCTCGATAAGGTCATGCTTATTGGAGGTACAGATTTCACATTAGTCGGCCGACCAATCTTGGATTCTGAATTGGTACAAGTCAATGCAACAGTAGTTAACAAAACGTTTTCGCATACAAAGACGCATTTTAAGTTTAGACCACGCAAACAGTTTCGTAGAATCAACTGTAAGTTATTAAATATTATTAATTAAATTACAATACCATTTACACATGTATTTAAGTACTACATACAATTTCAAATTTTAGTTAGAAGGGTACAGCTTACAACGCTTCGGATCAACAACATTGAAATAAATAGAGATATTGATAAAAAAAATGAGTTTGAGGGACTCAACAGGATTTACTAAATGAATTTCAAGGAAGTGTTCTAAAGATAAGTGTGAATAGTTGCTACAATAATTAGATAGTGTTTATTCATTACAAACATTTTGTCAACACGTGTAAATAAACCTATTATTTTTTACAATAAATGTATTGTTCGAAAGAAATATAAATGTGTAAATGTAGATCATTTATTTCATAAAAATACGATGAAATACATTTTTAATAATCAAGTCTTCCCATTGTTTTAGTCTCACTCACAGTTCATTCAAAATATCCTGTAAACTTTAAAGTAAAAACAATGACATTATAAGTTATATCTACTACAATCCTTCATAAAGGCATTCAGTGAATTTTCTCATATTGGAACAAAAGAGTTTATCATAATCGTTAACATAATATAAGTAATTCAAGCAATGTATTGCTTTATATGTACATTTAAATTCGTACTAAATCTCAGCAACCACAATTCTGTGCTGCAAAAGTAATTTGACACTTAAATCTATGCACTATTTTATAACATCAATAAATATTCTTTGTACATAACACAACGGTGACTGATAGAATCAGTAAGTTTCCATTTTCAACTATATCCGGTAGTCGGAACTTGTATAACTGCTTCGTAGATCGAAATAATTGTGTTTCGAGTACATAATTTTATGCTATACAAGTACCACTATTATAAACTTATATATATGTAATTATAAAATTACATAAATATCACTATTTCCTTCTATGTATTTCTTTATATCCATACGTATACCATGCTATTCATGAATTTGTGTAAGTTATTGAGTTTGGATTCCCCATCGGCACGAGTTGAACTGTATTTCCTACTTTAACAGCTTTAAATGTGTCTCCAGGAGCAATCGTCTGACTGGGAAATTTCGTTAGAATCGTCAAGTTCGGTCTAACAGTACTTGCAACTTGTGAAGATGGTTTTCCATTAGGCACATTGATCTGCACTTCTTGCCGAGCGAGTGGGATCAATTTCTTAGCATCGAAATTTGCGAGCTTTACAAATTTTGGAGTAGTCGAACTTTGATGAATGCAATATGGACTTATCTTCAATTCCAAAGGGACATTAATACATACTGTACGTAAAGGAGTTGTTACATTGGAAGCTCCGTTGACTAGATTTTCTTTACTGATTGCTGGGAGAACTACAGCATTTGTAGTAGGCCTGCTTTGGTTATTTGTGCAACACGAGACATTGGTGTTCTGCTCGCTGTTGGCTAGCATTGTAGAAATACATGAATCTGAATTGTGCCTTGGAAAAAGTTTTGTACAGACTTTTGGCTTGTCTTCACTGGATTTGATTCGCTTAAGCTCCATCTCTGCTACTTGCAAAATTGAATCGTCCAGACGATCTAACGAGCTAGTTTTTGATAGACAAGTGTTGTTCGAATAACTAAATGTGTCATCTGAAATCAAATGTTCAAAGTATTAATTGAATGAATATACCAGACATGACTGCATACGTATATATCTGTAAATACATATAAATTGCGGATAAATAAAATGTATTACATTTACAAGTAATACCTGATCCAAATAGTTTTCTCTTTCTGGGTTCTCTTCTGCCAGGTGTTGGTGTCACGTTTAAACATAATCTTGCACATCTGTTCGTCGCTCGTGGTATCATTGATGGATTATTTTTACTAGGTGTTGCCATTCCAACAATCGAACGGGTGTTCATATCTGTTATTGGAGTTTCTGCAATATAAACAATTTATTTAAATTATACAGCAATAAAAGGATATTACTTATCAAATTACATTGTTTTAATCATAGAATTGGCACTGAATTAACAATTACCTGGATCCACACTACATTCAACATGAGGTCCCTTGTATTTAAAAATTGGTTTTCTAATTGTGCAGTTGTAAAGGTCAACTTTTTCTATAAGACCGATTGCAGATAAAACATTTGCAATATCATATAATCTACGAACTTTAGTTTTATATTGTGCTTGGGCGTTTTTGTCTGCACTCTCCGATGATTGTTCCGGTGGTTCGCTTATTAAAACTTTTGCAGCAATGTCCAGATTTATTACCCCATTCTAAAAATGATTGTATAATATTATATAAATGAAGCATAATTGTAATGAAAGTTATAGTTTTTTTGAGTTTTCTACAATTACCTTTAAGGAGATGAGAAATAACATAACAAACTTTTGACACATCACACCCAAACTCTTGTCTTCTTTAATAGCATTATCTGGCAAGCAGTAATCGATAATTGGACTTTGAGGAACTAGGAGAGATGCAATGCTACTGGAATTAGCATCTGAATCATCTGCATATACAGCACGATTGTTTCTCTGTATTTCCTGAATCTGTTCCTTGAGACCGAGCTTAATTGCTAACATTTTTAACTTTGTAAGTGTTGCAGGAAGACGGGAATGTCCATGCCAAAGATACTGATTTTTTCCAGCCTTAGAAGCCATTTCTAAACTCTCCAAGACATTTATAATATCATAGATTCTACGTTTTTCAGTATTCAGAATTTTAGCAGTTGTATTTAGTGAAATTTCTTGTGGAACATTATCCTGAATTGTCAAGGGATAAAGATTTAGAAATCTGAAAAATGATTATTTACAATAAGAAAAGATTTATGTACTCATTTTATAATGAAAATTCTAAAGCTTTTATTTTCTAACTAAAAATTGTAATTTATACTAAAAGCCCAGACTTTATTGTTTTTTTAATATAATATTTTGTTTTTTAATCATAATTTAGTTAAAACTTAATTTTATAGACTTAGTGTTAATTAGAAAAAAAACTAATAAAAATCATGTAAAGAGAGAAATCATGTAAAGCATAATAAATAAAAGTACAGCTTACTTATTGCACAAAAGACTCAATGACTTTTCTTTCCTCGGTAACAATTTAGAACATCTGGTCTCTGTAGATGTCCGTAAAGTCTTGGTTTGACTTGAATCCACATGATGCACGCTACTAGACACATTATTCAAACTCGATGCTAACGTTGTTAGTAATCTTAAGTTAGCGGTAGGTGATATCGGCTCTGGCTTCGAGTTACCAAGTTCTCCAAGAACTCTTCGCTCAGGAGTAGCTCTCATCTGATTTAACTCCGACATTTCTGCAAACATGAAGTCACAAATTTGACATATATGTATATATATAATCACGGTTAAATAAAAATTTTGAAATAACGCGTGAACGTGTATGATGTACATAAAAATTCGCTTAACAGAAAATTAAAGGGCGTAAATAAGGCCACGTATAGTGCGTATAGTAAGGGATAGTATTTGTATTTGTAGACATACCGGTGTATGGACGACTGGTATTCAAATTTCCTGGAATTTTATAATTATACCCTTTATCATTCCGTAAACTCTTGAATCTTTAATAATTTTCTCGATTTCGATCACATGTACGCGAAATAATGATATATATGAATTCTCATGTTAATCTATATACTTTTTATCATGATAATTTCTCCAACTTATTTCGTTGTTCCGTTCCTTATTTTGGCGCGAGCGCGAAAACCTGCACCATTACGGTCGATTTTCAAGAAACTCCAATCATCAGAATGTAAATATAACAACTTCCGTTGTGGAGTTGACACAAGTCGACATTCCGAGTGCGAGTCATGTATACGTCATGTACGTAACAGTATACATATAGAGGAGATCGCTCATTTGCCTGAAAACAGCGAGCCACCGCGCAGTGGCGCCGCTAAAGGGTTCTACCGGAATTATAGATATAGATATAGATAGAAAAGGTAAAAGGTAAAACCGGTAAAACGGTCACATATGTACCTCCGTCATCCGTGTTGAAAATAACAGTGAAACACGAAACGAGTGTCAGTTTGCATCGTTTGCATCAGTTATTGTGCGTATAGCTGTCAGAGTAATTGGTGTACATATGCATGCCGATGTGCATGGATTTGAACCTTTGAACCCTCAATACATGTGAATGTGAATGCACGTATACCGCAAGTGGAAAACTGTATAAGATTCCTGTATATAGTTTGAAAACACAACCCATCGAGCAAATCGTATTTTATTAACATTATACAATTTCGTTGTGTTTTGCGCCGCAAGTAGTGTTTTCAAGCGGCATCAGCATCAATGACAAACCGCATGGATGATCCGTCAATTTTTGTGAAAGGAGGAAAACCATCCTTTACCGGGATGAACGGTAATATAGTAATCAATATTACTACTTAAACAAAATAATAATCAAGATTTCATTATGAAATAAGTAGAACCTGCATGTTTTATTCGTTTGTGCTTCTCTGTGAAATGATACTAGCAAGAGCGCACTGCGATACTGTGACTAACATTTACTGTTTTTGCGTGTGGAAATCACAAATATAACTGAGTAAATTTAAAATTAGACAAATATTTAATTACAATTCCATTGTCAGTAATGACAGTGTATATATTTTATATTTATTCTTTTTTCTTAAGACTTTGACTCGTTAGTAAACAAGTAACTAACCCAGTAAACAACAACGTATTGAAAATTAAAAATACGAATTGAAATGAGTTTATGTATGCATTAAGTGAATTCATTTTTAGTCGTTTTAATGCATTTTAATTCATTTTAATTGCTTTGAATGCATATTTTTCACTTTCAATATGTTTCCGTTTACAAGGATGCACATTTGTATTTATACCAATGTAAAACTATAGACAGTAACTTAGTAAATGAAAAAGTATTCAGAAATATTTAAGAACAAGAAATAGGATTGAGAATTATAAAGAAGCATACATTTGGAACTGCAATGATTACTTTTCATCATTTCTAATTTTTTTTCTTTTACTTCAATACATATTCGTTTACTGGGAATATATAATAAAAATGTACAGAATGTTTTTATTTCTTCAATCAAATATTCTTAACGGTATGAAACATTACAATAATATGGCAATGGTATAATTTTGTTTCTTTTATTAAAATTTTCTGTATGACTATATATATAATGTATTAGGCAATAACAATTGTTATCTATTGACTGGAAACAGATTTTAGATTTGAAGAATAAATTAAATACGTGTAAAATTTTAAGGTATAAATACTTATATTCAGTACACACTACACAATGTACTGACTTTGAAAATTGTTTCTAAATGAAACATACCTACCTCAGATAATACTTGTTTTTTACATATTATTAATTCCGTAGTATACTTTATCGAAACCAAAAATATTTGAAGATGCAATACATAATGTACGCTTATATGCGTAGTATTAAAAGCTATTGTTTTACAGGAGCACCAGAAACAGAAGATCAACAGCGATTGCGTTTTCAGGTTGAACTGGAATTTGTCCAATGTCTTGCAAATCCCAACTATTTGAATTGTAAGTTAAACTTGTATATTATATGAATAACCTAGATGTATACATAAATGAATGTTTTAAATTTACAGTTCTTGCACAACGTGGTTATTTCAAAGAGGCAACCTTTATTAACTACCTTAAGTACCTGTTGTACTGGAAAGAACCAGAGTATGCTAAATATTTAAAGTATCCCATGTGCCTCCACTTTTTGGATTTGCTGCAATACGAACACTTTAGGCGTGAATTAGTTAACTCACAATGTACCAAGTTTATTGATGATCAGCAAATACTATTGTGGCAACACGACACAAGAAAAATTACGAGGCTATTGCAAACAGCTGCTGAGCAAACGCAACAAGTTACTCCCCAGAATAACGGAATCGCTCAACCAAAAATACTTCAATAAGTGATATTGATAAAAGAACAATGTTTGACAAGACTAAATGATTAATTGGTCATACGATTCTCCTGTGATAAGTTTTGAAAATGAAAACACAAGAAAGTCGTCTATAATACAGTTTTTAATGTGTACGATGACTACGGAGCTAAGACATTATTTTTAATTCAGTTTGTGTTCTGTTTATGTAATGAATTGCCAAAGGTCAAGGGAAATGGACAATCATTTTTTAAGAAAGCTTATAGATATGATACCCAATGTTTTAAATACATTCTTGAGTATCGACAAATGTTTTGTTAAGAATATATTCTCAAAAATATACCATACAACTAGATCGAATAAAGGTATTTAATATCTTTATTTTAATCTTATAAGTACTTGTAAGATTTTTTTTTTTTTGGTATCTTAGCCTCTACTAGAATTATTTACAACGTCGCACATATTTTGTCACTAGTTTTTAAAATTCAAGCTATTATTTTGCGGATTCTTGGACCCTGTACTAGCACAAAAGAATTGAAAAGCAAGGAACAGTTTAAAAATACTTTAAAATGGCAGTCATCTTATGTTCTTGAAGCATTTAAAAAAAGGTGTTTGCAAAGAAAAGAACCGTTTTTATCGGTTTTTTTTTTATGATCTCAAACTCTTTAAGACAATAAAGCCTCCGATTGTATAAATTTCTTTTTGTGCTAGAAGGGAAATTCACATACGTTACAATGGCAAGACATAGACGTTTATCGAACTGAATAATTTACAATGTATTTCATTCTGTACTTTTGCCTTCTGCAAAATTTACAATTATTCCATTACCAGCATCAACCCAATCTTCAGAAAACAATTTTTCACGTAATATTTCTTGATTCTTCTTCGTAGGATTTTGCACCGGAGGTGGGTATCCGTTGTTCCACTTTTCATTTTCAATTTCTGGGCGTTTTTGACCTAGATATTCAATATCTTCTATCCCATCGGGAAGAATTTCATGTAAAGTTTCAGGAAGCATTAACACTAGTAAGCCTGCGCTGATGCTTAGAAATCCAATGATCGATATCGGGATCGCGTTTGTTGTATACTTTCCCTTGAAAAAATTATAAGTAATCTGTATAATTTGTTTTAAATTTCCATGAGACTTACTTTTAATTGTATCATAAAATATCTTTGATAAAATATTAAAACTTTTTTAAATTTATATATTAACTTACAATTAGTAAAGTAAATTAATTTTTCTCGTTTATTATGTTCATTTATTATTCAAGAAATAAATAACTCAAAATAAATTTCTTTTGTACAACAAAATATTTCTAATACATATCATCTTTTACAAATTTGTAATATTTAAATATATAATGATCCAAACAGAGTAAAGTCAGAAAATAAGTTGAAATTATCGAATATTCTTTTGCTCTTTTTAATAAAACACCAAACATGCAAACATTTAAAAAGCAATCCAGGCTAATAAATAATTAACGCATAAAAGAATTATAAATAGTTTGTTCTTTAATTGTAAAGTTCAACTTACTAATACCAAAGCATATGATCCAAGCCCACCAATCATTTCTGCAACAACGCACACTCCTAATATTGTTCCTCTAAGTATCGTCGGGAAGATTTCTACCGTGAATAAATTTAGAGTGAAAAATGATCCGACATTCAAAACTTTGCCCGCAAGTAAAAGTGTTGTTTTTGTAGGAACTAAACAAGAAATGTAATACATAGTTAAAATAACATTTGACTGCGAGTTCAGTTTCTATACCACATATTTTATAGTATCAGTATTTAATTCCAGTTTACTTTCAATATATCAACTTAAAAATTATATTTGATTACTCATTTTAATTAAAAATCACTTATTTTTTAAAATGTACGCCGTAGAATTATATCTATAATTTATAGATTGCTTGAAATAGCGTTTAGGAGAGATAAACGAGAAAAGTAAGTCAGTTTGAATTCCGTAAAAAGGACGACTTACCGATCCAGTCGGCGAGAAGTTGCGGGTATAGAGCAAAAACGGCGATCGTGATGAAAATCGCGCCGCTCAACAATTGAAATGTGCAAAGGGGCACGCGCCTTCCGTATTTAAAGAGGAAGAAGTAGGTGACGATAAAGGCGATCATTTCCACGGCTGCTCCGATACCAAACGATATGTGTATATCGTTGCTCATTTTTGGCAGTAGAGACGTTGTCAAGTGAAATGCCACTGACGACGAAAACCTTGGAAATTATAAAGGTCAGAATTATTCTTTGTCAAAATGCAGAAAAGCTTTCAGCAAAATGCAAAAGAAACTGCTTTATCGGTAAATACTGCGGTAAAAACTTTATCGATAAAAACAAGCGATGAGACTTTATTATCGACTGAACTTGGTTGGTGTCATTTACTTGTGAATTAAAGTTTTAAGGAGGTTCTAAAGTAGAACAGTTACCGACCTAACCTCGAAATACGAAAACTGTAAATTGTAAATGATTGAAACGATTTTTCAAAATTTGGGCTT
>JAPYZR010002469.1:2500-16387 GCA_030522945.1 Trichopria nigra
ATTCCGTGGTGAGACGCGCCCGATCTGGACTCGATGACCAACACCGAGCGAGAACTTGGGTAACTTGCCTAGGAACTGGCCTAGAGGAAAGGGACTATCTAGCCAGGAAGAACTTGGCCCGATTCCTGTCAACGTCTCGACTGGAACTGCTCAGATACAACCGCGAACACTTGCCTCTGCGCGACCGTCGCTTGCAGCAGACAAAGTCTGTACTAAAGCCGAAAGCGCTGCCACATTTCTTTCGTGGCCTGCCTTCTGCTTTGCCGGCCATAGTTGACCTCCCCACCAATCCGTACCCATCGGACCTGCAGGCTTATACCGAGATCGGAGCGGCGCACAAACATTCAGGGACGCCACCTTAACCGGCACCCTTGGGGCGCTTCTCTCGAGCACCCCGCGCGCGGTTCATCCACTTTCTTCCTCTATATACCGAACAGAGCAGAAAATAACTGCGTTGATCAAAACTTTTATTTCAAAATACATACAACGTCAAAATGCAAAATATCGATTATGAATTGACTATTTAGTGTGTAATATTAAATAACAGTAAATAATAGTAAGTAATACTACATAGTAGTAAATAGTAGTAATAAATAACAGTAAATAATAGTAAGTAATACTATACATAGTAGTAAATTGTAGTAATAAATAATAGTATAAACAATAGTAAGCAATTGTAAGTAATAGCGTGCAATATTAAATAACAGTAAATAATATTAAGTAATAGTAAACGATAGTGATCAATAGTAAACAATAGTAAGTAATACTACATAGTAGTAAATAGCAACAATAAATAATAGTAAAAACAATAGTAATAAGCAGTAGTAAATAGTAGTAATAAATAATAGTAAGTAATAGTATGTAATATAAAATAACGGTAAATAATATTGAGTAATAGTAAACAATAGTAAATCATAGTAGTAAGTAATAGTAAACAATAGTTAATAGTAGCAATAATATAGTAGTAGCAGGGAAAACGGCCTGAAGGTGGCTATTGACGGCAATGTTAAAAAGATCACTATGCTAATGACGATATTCGATTTGTTGTCAATAGCGAATCAATAGATACAGTATAGTATTGAAAAATATAGTAGGTAGATAGTATAAAATACGTAATTTGTCATGATGTTATTTATCGATATATATATATATATATTAATAAATATCAGCTCTTAAACATATATTTGTATCTACTATAAAACTGCGTATATAATTAACTGTAGTAGTTGGTTGGACTATTTAAGTAGTGGATTTAACTATATACCTAATTTGTTAAGGTTAATATTTAAACAATAAAATGTTCTAACATTCTCAGCAGGGCCTCCTATTACTATTATTTAGATAGTGATTCCAATTATTTCGTTTTTTCCGAGTATATAGTAAGTTTTATTTTGCCTCAATAGCCGTGTATTGCAGCCATATAATGGTTGTGCATAATATTATAAATTAAAGTAACGAAAAGTACAAAAAGTATGTATATATATTCATTAAAAATACACGTTGAATTTAAAACATTGCTTGAAATTACTATACAAATAATGATGTGTTAAAAAAAGAAAAACATTTAAAAACTATTCTTTTGGACTATTAAAAAATCTATTGTTAAGCTATTTACTAACAAAAAAACTATTACAAGTTATTAAAATATTATGGCTTAAATAAATTTATTTCGTTACTTATTGTCAAGGAATTGAAACTATATTGAAAAATTATTCATTTCCGAATAGCATCTTATAGTATTATTATTATTATTATTATTATTATTATTATTATTATTATCATTATTATTTTTAATATTATTAATACTAGTAGTAGCGAAAATTGGAGTGCATTCTATAATGCGTTAAAATCCAGGAATAATAATTACGAATTAAATTCCATCCTTTTCAATCACATGATAATTATATTTTAATACATATTAATCTAGAAACAATATTTTTTAATTCCATTAAATGCATTATTTCAATCCATTTTGATCCGAAATTAATTAATTTTAATTACACGCAATCTAGATTATCTTTTTGGATTGTTACGAATTGAAATGTATAGAATTCAATCTATACGGTCATTCATTTTGGATTAAAATGTATCGGAAGGCATAGAATTCAATTTATCAATGTTATTCCTGGAATTGAAATGCATTGAAACTTATTGCAGGATTGTAAATTGGAAATCCAATAAATGAAAACGTATTGAAACGAATTCGGTGGAGTCAAAAAACGCATTCAATTAGAAACGTTTAGATCGACTCGTAGTACTTTTTTAAATTAAATTCTATACGTTTCAATTCACATTAATCCAAATAAATAGTCAATATCAAAAATTAAAAGCATTTAATTTTGCATTAATAAGATGGATTCAAACGTGTACAATTTAAATAGAAATATTATTTTTCAATTCGAACGTACTGAAAAATATAGGATTTAATTTATAAACAGTATTTGTGAGTAATTTGTAAATAAACAGCAATTTATTGTATTATTCTACCCTGATGTAGATAAATAGATGGAAATTCCATCTCTTTACATTCCTATATCTAACTGAAAGAGATAGAAAGAGATAAGAAATATTTTCAAATCTCTTCCTTCACCAATCCTTTTCAATCTTATTACATTCCTTCAGAGCTTATTATACTGTTGTAAATAGGTATATAGACGTAAGACGCAGACGAGAGTTTATGGTCGAAATAAGAGACGCAAGAAGCTATTTTAGGCATGCACAATAAGGAAGTATGGAAGAAATAAAAATTTTCAATCTTTTTTTATCCCCAAATTTCCATCTCTTTCTATAGGTAATTATCCAATAATGCCGATACGAAAATTCCATACATACGTCAATTATAAGATTGTTGTTTGCGCATTATTAATGCGGTCCATTATTCTTCTTCGATTATATGATCCTTCGATTCGTCGCGGTAACTTTCTCCTCGGATCATTTCGCGTCAATTTGTCGACAAAAAGTAGGCCGCGTATATATGTGCCCAATTGCGTTTTTGGAATTAGATTGGCCGCGTGACAACAAAACAGCATCACGTGAAATCGTGAAGGGCGCGAGTCAAAGAGGGTTAAACGTCGAATTAAGGTTAATGAGGTTAATGACGAAAATCATCTCGAGTACACGTCAAGTTACTTTCTGTCCTCGTCATTTTACATTTGTCATTTTTATTTGTGTCTCAATAGCGACACGATCTGATTATATTCACCCTTATACATTCGGTATTGAAAACAAAATAAGAATTATACAATTATATAATTTCAAAGAACTGAAATTGAGTCAACGATTAAATCTAAGAAATTCGTAAAACTCTTTTAATAAAAGCGACGAAAAATTTAAAAAAATGTACAACAAAAAAAAAAAGAAAATTTGAAAAATTTCCAAAAACGGTGAAAAATAGCAAACTTTAAAATTCGTGTTACGGCACTGGACGTGCCGGTGACGTCAGAGCCGAGGATGGTCGAGCGGAGCCGAACGGGGCTGTATGGAGCGGCGATTGGTGGCTCCGGCGCGGCGTCTCCCGTTGCTAGGATACGCGCGCTTACCGCTGATGCGAGGGGCAGAGGGGGGCCATAGGACCACACACGAGGTACCATTTCCCTTCGAGCAAAAACATTACCCACACAAACAAAATACAGCCTGATGCCGAGAAACACGGTCGTGTTACACACATACTTTCGTCCGTCTCCGTCTCTCGCCGAGACTCGACCACGATGGCCATCCTCCTCTCGACCTCATGGCTTTATCCCTGTTCGCGCCGTTTTGAAACCCCGACGTTATTCTTACTCTTAAAGATGCGCGTTCACGAATTACTCGGCTCGGCATTTACCCTCGGCACCCATCGCAGGTACGCCAGTATATAGATAAGACGAAATTTATCGATTGGCAGGAGTAGGTTTTCCATATTGTTGTTTTTTTTTATGTTTTAGGTTTATTGTTATTAACAATTTATTTATTTTAACAGAGGAAATATAAATTTATGAAGATCTGTTCCATTTTCCAATGTCCTCCATTTTTGAAGCCGCCATCTTGAATATGGATTTCGGATTAGGTTCATTTTGAAGTTTAGGATGTGTATACTGATAATTTGTAGCGTTTTGACACATTTCACTGATCGGGATCAAAACAAGCGTTAAACTCAAAAATATCACACAAAAATATAGGTTTTTCATCATTAAATCCTCTGTAACTTTTTTATTTCGATTTTTTCGTCAATTTTAATCAATTTTAACAGCGCCATTTGAAAGAGCACAAAATTTTGCATAAGAAACGTCCTATATTTGTTATTTTTTTCTGTAATGTTCATTAAAAGTACGATCTTTGAATGTCGCTGCTCATTTGTTGATAGTCTATCTATAGAAAATATCAACAATACGAGAAAAGTGGTAATAACCTTTTTCGTTCTAATTAAATAGGCGAACATTTTTTGTTTAACCTTTTTTTTTCGTGCGACTTACCGTTTTCGAGATATATCGATTTAAACAATTTAATTGTTAATAACAATTAACCTACCGCTTTTTACAAATTCTACCCGACATATTCGGATTCAGGAGGTCAAAATCTATAAGAATCCATATATATCTCGAGGCGACATTTCAGGTCACACAGAAGCAAACAAACAAAAAGAAATGTAAAAATACGCGTGTAATGAAAGTGGCTTATTTTAACTCGATGATTTTAAGAGTACAATAATTGCGTTTCAATTAGTGAAAATTGAAGAGAGGGAATAAGTATGTAAAGAAAAGGGAGAAGCAAAAAGTACTACATTTCCGTAACTAATCAGTTTCTCTTTCTCTCCCTCTCTCTCTCTCTCCCTCGTATTAGAATTATAATACAGGCTGTTAAGAATAATTTTGAGAAAATGTATAAACATTAAATTTTCTGTAGTAGTGAAAATTGAATTGAATAGTGGCAAGTATAAATATTTAATTGAATTAAGAAAAGATTTTCTTGAATTAAGTAAGAAAAGAAGGAAACATTTTCTTAATTCAAGTAAATGTTTACTTGAAAATAACAAATTTTTTTTTTTCAGTGTAGAAAGAGTGAAACGTAACTCTTAAACAGTGAAAACTTACTCTTTTGAAGAATGATTGAAGTAAAGAAATTTATAGACTATCTTCTCAATTTCTTAGTCGCTCTTTTATAAGAGCCTTATTTCACTATTTTAAGAGCAATTCGATTTAATGTCATTGTATATTCATTCGTTTAAGAGCGCCGCATTTCACTCTTAATAAATTGAAAATTCACTCTTTAATTAAATTTTCAAACTAAAAAATTTGGAGAATGCTATCTTAATTTTTTGGATTAGAAATTTTGTAGCTCTTTCAATACGATTATTTCACTCTTTTTAAAACGCTATTTCACTCGATTTAGAGTGAAATTTCTCTTGTTTTAGAGCGTAATTTCACTGGTTTTAGAGCGTAATTTTAATATTTCAAGAGTGAAAATTTTCGTTCATTCTAAAAATAGTGAAATGCAGAACGTATAAAATTGAATCATTTTTTTAAGAGCGACATTTCACTCTTAATAAACGGAAATTTCACTCTAGAGAAAGTATGAAATACCACTATTAATAAAGTGTGGTTAAATGTTCATAGTACAAATTTAGAGAATTCTCTCTTAATTTTTTGGAGTGGAAATTTTGTCGCTTTTTTAATAGAAGAATTTCACTAGGTTTTAAAGCGATATTTCACTCGCGTTGCATTAAAACAACATTTCACTCGTTTCAGAGCGTAATTTTAATCTTTATGGAGTGAAAATTTCCATTCAATCTAAAAACGGTAAATTTTTACTCCAGAAAGTATAAAAATGTGTCGCTCTTTTAAGAACCGCATTTCACTCCTTTTATATCGATAATTCACTCTTTTTAAGGCGATATTTTACTCGATGTAGAGCGACATTTCACACTTTCACGAGTGAAAATTTTCGTTTACTCTAATACTTTATTATAGTAATAATTCTATTAATACTTTCTGAAATGAAATTTAACTCTTAAATAGTGAAAATTTGGTCTTATAAAGAGTGGCTAAATTTTCACTCTACGAATTTTGGAAAATATACTCTCTCAATTCTTTTTGAGTAGAAATTGTGTCATTTGTGTCACTTTTTTATATCAGTATTTCACTCATCCAAGAGTGAAAATTATCTTTTATTCAAAAACCGTGAAATTTAACTCTAGAAAGTATGAAATATCACTGATAAAAAAACTGAAACTTCTTCAAGAGTGCTCTCTTAATTTTTTGGAGTTGAAATTTTGTCGCTTTTTTAATGTCAGTATTTCACACCTTTCAAAAGCGACATTTCACTCCTTCCAGAGTGAAACTTTTCGTTTATACCAAAAATATCACTAAAAATTCACTCTTCAGAAGAGCGATTAAATTTTCACACTAAAAAATTAAGACAGTGCTCTCTTCATTTTTGGGAGTAGAAATTTTGTGGCTTTTAATAGGAGTATTTTAAATCGATATTTCACTCATCTTATAACATCATTTTACTCTTTCTGGAGTGAAAATTTTCGTAATTCTAAAAACTAGTGAATTGTCACTCCAGAAATTGTCAAATTGCGTCGCTCTTATTGAGCAGTGATATTTCACTCGTTGCAGGTCGACATTTGACTCTTTCTGGAGTGACAATTTTCCATCCTTCTAAATGTCGATGAAATTTTATGGAATTATAGTAAAATGGCTCTTTTAAAAGAGTGAGACATTGCTTTCCATTCCGAAACTCCATTCGCTTTTGTAAAATTATTCTTAATAATTTATGTTATTAATATTTTAATAACGTGTGCGAGAAAATTATAGATCTGTTAAAAAAGTATAGTTTATTTTGTTTATTTTTGAAATATTAAACTCCAATTTCTTGAAGTGAATTTAATAAAAGTTACTCGATATTCTCTTAAATTCTTATAGGGTAAAAATAAATTCACTGAATGATCCAACATTATAAATTGGACATAGATCGCCATATTTTATATCGAAGGTGGCTCTCTATTGAAAAATTTCCTCTAGAAAAACCACCGTTTTTTTTTTGTAATTTAAAAAATCTATGGTCGGATTTTTTTTCTCACATTTTAAAATAGTTAGATCAATACTGCGTCTCTTTATATCACTGATTATCAAATCTTTAATTTTATTTATTCCTATATCATTCTTACATTTTCTCGTTCCGCAGGATATAACATTGAAATTTGGCGAGGCCTTTGCAAACGAACAATTTAAACGTCGTTTGAAATAACAGAATAATTGAAAAACTTGGAAATTACACATTTGTAAAATGTCAACTTTACGACTATTTAAATACAATATTCCGAGTCACGGCGGTAAAAGTATGAAAAATAAAGGGAGAAACAAAAAAAAAAAAGAAAAACGAAAAATAGAATTGCTTAACATTGAACGTATATATACAATTCCTTTACTTCGCCATATTTTTATCATTTATCACCGCACCATTTTCAAATAACACGCGCGTTGCTTAACATTCTTGGGCTTTTTACGCCGCCAGGCATCCATTCGCATAGATTTGTACATGTTGATCTCTTTTTCTGTCTCTGTCTCCATACCCACAACTTGATTCGCGCTTGTACCATTCGGCTCGTACGAATTTATACATGCATGCAGTTGTAAGCGTGCGTTGCATTCAAATGTCAGGTTTACTCCAGAATGAGAAAATAACATAGCTTGGATGCAAAGAAAGAAAAAGGAGCGACAAGAAAGGAGGAGAAAAACAGTTGATGAAAATAATACTTTAGACTAAATAATACGTCCATTAATCTTGTTACGAAATAATTTACAATTTTTATATTTACATTACAAAATAATTGTTTTCTTTTTTTTGTTGTCGTTAAAAATCTTTTTACATTTGTTTATCGCAAAGTTGTTTACGACAACATTATCGGTACAATTTTAAAACGCAACTTTTTCCTCCAAGTCTAATTAACATCGTCAAGATTCAGTTTCATTTTGGTTCATCAGTCGTTACTTTTTTGAATAATTGATTTCGTATAGTTGGAGTATTAACTACACTGAAAAAAAAATTTGTTATTTTCAAGTAAATATTTACTTGAATTAAGAAAATGTTTCCCTGTTTTTAGTAAATCTTACTTAATTCAAGAAAACCTTTTCTTAATTCAAGTAAATATATTTACTTGCTACTATTCAAGTAAATATTTGCTTGAAAATAACAAATTTTTTTTCAGCGTACAGTTACATTAGTAATAGTTGGTGAACTTGAATGTATTTGAAAGAAGTACATGCGAATTATTGTTTCGGTATTTATAGTCCGACCAATTCTTTTGTTGAACTTTTCATGCAGCCTGACGATGGATGTTTGATGGAACTCAAGAGTAGTGCGTTGAACATTGTTTGACAATGTTTTGGTCAAACAATTGGTCAAAACGCTGGAGAAACATGATTCTGATCACATTGTTTATCATCGAAAAACACGATTCTGATCATCAATTCATATCCAACTAATGATTAATTCTCAAAACAATGCACATTGTTCACTATCAAAAAACACGATGCTGATCATCAATTCATATACAACTAAATAATGATTAATTGCCAAAACAATGCACATTGTCTACTATCAAAAAACATGATTCTGATCAGCAATTCATATCCAAGCAATGTTTAATTGTCAAAACAATGCACATTGTTAACCATTAAGAAATATGGTTCTGATCGTCAATTCATATCCAACTGATGATTAATTGGCAATTAATTCATATTCAACGAGTGATTAATTGACAATCAATTCATATCCAACTAATGATCAATACTCAAAACAATGCACATTGTATTTTAAAGAATAAGCAAATTATAGTTATTCGGAAGTTAATCCGACTAATCGTTTTGTTGCATGATTGAACTTTTCATGCATGCTAATGATGATTGTTTGATAGAACTCAACAGTAGTTGCACATTGTTACTCCGACCCTATACCGTAGGTTGGTTCGAAGTATTGAATTTGGTCAGTCGACAACAAAATAATTACTATATGTATTTTTTTAGCAAATGTCTACGTTTCAGACTGTACTGGACCCAAAAATTCAATCAAAAAATGTCCTGGAACGAAAAAGACTATAGAAAATGTGTTTGGAGATGATTAGTTTCTTCATTGTTTACCATAGTTAAACATGGTTCTGATCATCAATGAATTGTCAATTAATGATTAGTTGGATATGATTTGATGATCATAATAATGTTTTTCAATGGTAAACAATATGCATTATTGTTTCGACAATTAATCATTAGTTGGATATGAATATATATGTATCATCCAATAGAGTACCATTTCAAGCACCAATCACACCGTAACTGTTCGCTAAAATAAATTCCGTTCACCGAGTCAGTCCTGCTGCACTCGAAGCGACCGTTACCGCCGTATAGAATGTTAGATCCTTCTTTACCGCGAATATAAAAAATGGTTTTTCTTTTAAAATCACGAAGAGACGGGACATATTAATTTGCCGCTCTATTAGACGCCGTCCGTTATTTCTGCGCAATTTTCATCTATATAATAACAGCATTTAATAATATCAGTTGCGGGATATATAGCCGGCTCCGTTCTCGTTATGATTTACCCCTAAATACACATCCATTAGCGGTACTTCCCCCCGCGCCGGTAATGCCGGTAATCACGCGAGAATTCGCAAAATAGCTGCTGCCCTCGAGATTAGAGGCTTCGCTTCAAGATATATAATACAGCGCCACGGACCCAGGGAATCTTTAATGAAGCAAAAGGGTATGTCCGTGACGCGAACGGGCCCTATACATATATATGTGTGCGACCAAACATCCAGAGCGAGCCAATAGTGTATATAGTTTCAAAAGGCAAGCGGGTATTCCCTCGTATAATTGCACCGGCCTCATGTACTTGCGGTTGCACACCGTGGGCACTCCTTTGCCGTTGCTACTGGTATAATGTCAGTTGGTACACACACATACGTGTACGTGTATCATGATAGAGAAAGCAATAACGAGACCATTTCTCGGACGCGTTCATTAGGATGCGGAAAAACGCTATACTATATATATATACGGACGATTAACTTATTAATACGTTCTGGTAATATCTGCATAACGATGCGACTTCATTAGAGGGCCATCTAGCGTATCCTACTTATTCTATATAGAAGATGGGCCACGGCTGACAACCTCACACGTAGAGCAACGAATAAGAAGCGCACGTGTGACGCGAAATAAGACAGAGAGACGAAGGGAGGAAAAGATGCTATATATACAGTAATAGAAAGGAAAGGGAACGAGAGAGAGAGAGAGAGAGAGATGCAAAAGGGAGATGGAATAAAAGGGACGCTAAGAGAATTAGCGAGACAGCGAAGAAAGAGACGGCAATAGCGACAGAATTCTCGAAGCGTCTGGAACGAAAGAGAGGAAGGAAAGGGCATGTCGCTGAAAAAAGAGGAGAGAGAGAGAGAGATTACGGGATGGCAAATTCTGAAAGCAGAGAGAGAATGAGAGAGAGAGAGAGGCAGTGAATGAAGGAGCGAATTAGAGAGGGAGGGGACGCGGTGTGGGGAGGTAAGAACAGAAAGAAGCCAAGGTAGTGGTAATGTACAAATAGGAGGCCACCCAGCTCGATGGCTCGTCGACGATCAGGGACGATTTCACGCATGAAAATATAAAAAGGGGTGTAACAAAAAAAAAAAAAAAAGAAAAAAAGAAGTGAGCCGCTACTTCGCGTTCCCCATAAACACTTTTTAGGTTGCGCAGCAGCGCGGGTTAGGGGCACAACACTATCGGGATCTAAACATTCCACGTATGACCGGGAATAAGGGCCCGGCAGAAGAAAAAGAAACGAAACAGAGGAGACTATTTCGTAAAATGTAGCCAACTTCTTTGTTGCGTGATTTCTTACTTAACACGTCCCTTCAGCGGCGGGCCGAGAAATATTAACGATTCGACATACTAGAGTGATGATTTTATCTTACATTCTTCCGGATGAAATGGCCCCCATTGTCGCGATATGATGAAAAATGATTTTCGTACCTTCGATCGAGTTTCCCGGAAGATGATGGTCCAGACTATACTCGCCATTCTTCTTAAACTTTTAATTACGTGACGGCGAAATTTATTATTGTTTCCACGACGATTAATCACGCGAATTAGTCCGGGGGATAAATGTAAATTTATTCCCCATTAATCCGGCGGGCATTTGTCATTTCTCGAATAATTTCTAAACGCTCTCGAGTTGGTCGTTTGTCATTCGCGTCTAACGAGATTGTCCCTTTTTCTGTAGCTGATTTCGATGTAGATTACGTTTCCGGATACCGCGCATTGAATAACGGCATTCTGCCGCTTGACGGCCGTAATTTTCCCAATGATGATGATGCCAACTATACTCTCGTACGGTGCTAGCCAATCAACAGTTTTCCGGGCGATTCATCAGCACGCGCTTTCAAGATTTATGGAATTTTCTTTCGTGTTTCTCCCTTTATATATGCAAGTTTTAAGGCTAGGTACGTCGAAGTTTCTCAAAAAAAAAAAAAAGTATAAAACTCTGGAAGAAAGTTGTACGTTCAAGACACTGCGTTAGGTACAGCGATATTGTAATGAACCGACAATGCTGTGCGTTCAATCAACGTTAAGTCCATATCGTGTATGTATTATACGAATTTGAAACCTTCAATCAAACCCTTCATCACCAACTACAGTCAAGTTCGTTATGACGATAAAACTGTTTAACGAGTTCGTATTTAACGTAGCTCGGTACGACATGGTCCATTCATCTTTCAACTGCGCTGTTTGTCAAGCCGTCAACGTTTCTGCGAGATATTCGTCACCTCTTAAACTCTTTGTAAGCTCGACGAGGGTCGTGATGGTTGGACCATTATTCTCCCTATATATATACTTTAGCAATTTGTGGTTGCGAAAACTCTCGATAATCGTCCATGAGGGAGAAGAGTCGTTGCAGACAAACAATTGTCGTTGCATTTTTAGGCGAAGCAAATTCGTCGTCGGTCGAAAAAACGTGGAACAAAAAGGTCTGGTTGGACTCGTCGAGTAATTCCAGCAAGCGACGTAGTATATATACATTTGGGCTTTATCTCGGTGACTAAACCACTGGTGAAATCGCGAAAACGAGTCGGCGTCCAGCGATAATTGGTTCGTCACAATTCCCTCTGTGCTGTCCATCTAAATTAGGGGATAAAAAGAGGAACGGCTCCGTTCCGCGCGCCGTCCTTAGAAGTGGCCCCGTGTGAAGGAGTAGCGTGGAAGATATGCACAAATTAGAGGCGCTGCTCGAGTTCGTGATCAAAGCGCAGCTCTCCAGCGGGTCATCTGTTGTGGCGGGGAATATATATATACGATCAACGGAGCAGAACCGTTACGCGATGAAGGAGCGACACCGAGAGTCAGTAACAGAGGAGGCTGCGCTCGACTCGTGTCGGTGCACCTTAGGTATTTTGCACGATCGTGGACAGAGGAACGGCATGATAGAGTATGTGTGTGTGAGAGAGAGAGAGAGAATTACGACACGGACCTTTTCGTTCACTCGCGTGCAAGGATTTTTTCGGGATTGATTCCTGTTTTTTTTCTCTCTCTCTTTTTCCTATATCAGAGTCCAGGACATTATCGTGAGCGCGCAGTTAAATAAATCGATCTCCTTTAATTTACATTTACAAGCCATTGATTCTGCATTTTAAAGTATGTCAATGGGCTCTTGTCATTCGTTGGAATTACGATCGATCTTACGCCTTCGTATACACTGAATATATTTTTTTGATAACTTCCCACACGAGAGATCGATAAGAATTTGGAATGAGACTCTGCGCGAGAATCCTAAACCTACATATCTTACGTATAAGATCTGTAAAACAATTCTTTTGTAAGGTCTCATGCGATATTTCAAGTTTGAATGTTTTTTTTTTCGATTCTTACATAAAAACATATATATTTAACCTAAATTGTCTACCATTTGGGCTAGCATACGTTATGAGATTTAAGACAATGTCAAATTAGTTAAATGGAATAATTAGGCAAACGATGCAATTGGTCGAGAAACGTTAGGTCGAATGCATAATTGGTCCGACGCTCGATTGTTCGAATGTACAACTGTTCGAACGGTACAATTGCACAAATAGTACAATTGGTCGACAAGCAATTGGTCAAATGGCATAATTGGATGAACCATATGATTGGTTGAAAAACAACTGGTTGAATGGAACCATTGATTAATTGGTACAATTGATGGCACAGCGTAATTAGACGAACGATACAATTGGTCGGAAAATCGATTAGTACAATCGATCTAATTGTACAATTGATTAAATGGTACAATTCGTCGAACAGCATAATTAGATGAAAGATGCAATTGGACGAAAAACAATTAATCGAATGCACAGTATCAAATTCACAATTGGTCGAAAAACAATTGGTCGAACGACATAATTCAACGAACGATATAATTGGTTGAAAAACAACTGGTCAGATGGTTCAATTGGTTAAATGGTCGAACAGCATAATTGGATGAACGATATAATTGTTCGAAAAACAATTGGTCAAATGTACAATTAATCGAACGCGCATTATCAAATTCCCAACGGGTTGAAAACAACATAATTGAATTAATTATACAATTGATTAAATGGTACAATTGGTCGAACAGCATAATTAGATGAAAGATACCATTGAACGAAAAACAATTAGTCGAATGCACAGTATCAAATTCACAATTGGTCGAAAAACAATTGGTCAAACGACATAATTCAACGAACGAAATAATTGGTTGAAAAACAACTGGTCAGATGGTTCAATTGGTTAATGGTCGAATAGCATAATTGGATGAACGATATAATTGTTCGAAAAACAATTGGTCAAATGTACAATTAATCGAACGCGCATTATCAAATTCCCAACGGGTTGAAAACAA
>JAPYZR010002469.1:16400-33217 GCA_030522945.1 Trichopria nigra
GAACGATATAATTGTTCGAAAAACAATTGGTCAAATGTACAATTAATCGAACGCGCATTATCAAATTCCCAACGGGTTGAAAACAATTGGTCGAACGACATAAATCGACGAACGAATACAATTGGTCGAACAGCATAATTGAAATATACAATTGGTCGAAAAACAATTGGTAAAATGGCACAATTGAACGAAAGGTGCAATTAGATAAAAACAATAAATTGGCCAAATTCACATTTCGTAGCATGACCAGTTGTTAAGTATATTGATTGTTGTTTTTTTTCGACTAATTGTTTTTCAACCAATTGTTCTTCGTCCAATTGTTTTTCGTCCAATTGACCGGTCACCTACCCAAACAGCACATTTAAATCAGGATGTCCCCAGGAGTTCCTCAGGATGTCCAACTGTCCGCTATTCTGATCCTCTCCCTGTCCTCAGGACATCATTAGGTCAGAGGATATCGAGGATGAAAAAAGCGTACATTTGGACGTCCTCGGGAACTCTCGAGGATATCCTGAGTCATATGTGCTGTTTGGGTACGCAACGTCCAATTTCTCGTTGGTATGTAACATTCACACATTAAGCCTGTAAAACGAAACATACGACTCGCATTTGCGTGTTGTGGCTTAAGCTACTTTATGTTTGGATCAGAGCTTTCTCAAAAGTATGCTTTTATCCGCTGGCACCGAAATTAGTTAACTCTTGAAATAAATAAACGAAAAGCTCATGAGCACAGCATACATACATACATTTAGCATAATTTTCGGTGCATTGGTGGTCCTACAGCCGTAGCTTTTCCTGTACGCACGTCGGAAGCTTACGTGGAATGTAATCACAGGGATTACGGCATCCTGTTTTGTATATATATATACTTAAGTACGATCTTCCGTTCGAAACTGAAACGTACATAGATTGTGTTCCAGACCAAAACTTTCAATGTCCACGTGTTTTGGAAAAAGCAATTGCGATATCCGCTTCGAAGGGTTCTAATAATTGATAAGGATGTTTTTTTAATCCATCGTCAAATTTATATTTGTTTTACGGTATTTCATCGAAATGGTGCCATTCTTTTTTTCCCTCCCCCTCTCTCTCTCTTGCCCATCCTTACCCCTCGACGCTGGCCACGATTGTTGTCCCGAGAGTATCGCAATTAATATTTGAAACAGTGTTTTTTGATGATAGGTATTAGTAAGTATCGAGGTAGTTTCTTAGGCGGGGAATAGGAGAAAAAGATGTTTATGACGCTGCCGTTCGGAATGTTAAAAAGGTCGCCGGTCTGTGTTGGCTCCTCACTCCGGGGCTGGTGGTGGTGGACTTTTCCATTTTACGCCCGGCGGCGCCGGCGGCGATGACGCCGCCTGACTTAATTCGTTCAGATTGCCGAAGAAATGCCTTCCGATCGAACGTATGTATACATACTACACGCACATATGTGTATACGTATATAATATACGTATACGTATACACGACGAGAGTAGAAGCCGTCAAGAAAAATTATCAAAGGTGGGCCGCGTTGTTTCGCCGTCTGACGAATGCACTAGTCCCGGCCATTCGATCGCCGATAAGCCGCGCCGCGTGGAGACCGTTAATAATCTTTACGACACTTTTAACTCGCCACCCGGTATTAAGCGGTCCCTCGCGAGACGAGCTTTGATCTTCGCCGACTCCTATCTGCCTCGCAAGAGTAACCGAGCCTCGCGAATAAAGCGTTCGCCTATATAGAGAGACTGACGGAGACAGAGTGCGGACGGAGAAACAGACAGAAGGAGCGAGATGGAGAGACAAGGCAGACAGAGACAGAGAGAGAGAGAGAGAGAAAAGGGTTTATATACCAAGCCGTCCACCAGGGCGCCTGAACGTCGGCATCTCCGCAGAGCAGTCGCGTATCGCGGTTGGCGTGTTGTCCGGGGAAACCCCCTCGGACGCCAAATGCGCAAAGTCCAATTCGCGAAGGGAAAGTCGCAAGGTCGCGCGTGCGTATTTGGCGAATCCTGTCGCGGTTTACCGTAACCGTCCGTTACCTTTTCCAGTTGATGCAGCATCAAATGCAACCGCCGTCGAAAGCGAGAGCGTCATACATATATATACGCACACATACAGACATATTTATTATGTACGTATAGTATCACACCGATCACTTTCTCCTGCGCGTATCTACCCCAACTGCATAAAAGGGGACCAAGGCTTACGTCAATGTCCAGCGCTTTCCATTGAAGACGCACAGTAGCGATTCGCTGAATCTAGTATATAGGAATTCAGTGGATAACGATGTGGACCAATCAATCTCATCCACTGATTTCGGGTTCGATGTACTGATCTTGATAACTTCCATTACCTGTAATCCTGTAACAATTACGTTACGTATTACTTTTTAAATTGTTACAGGATTGTAACGACGCTGTCACCATCACCTGTCTTAATAATCCGTCATCCCCATCATCATCATCGTCATCATCTGTTTAATCTATACAGATACTTAGCAGGTCCTTTTAAAAACCGCAGTGTTTACCTTACATTTGTCAAAGGCGGGGCCTTGGAGAAAAGATAGCCCTTGTTGATACATACTATATCCAAGTTATCTACTCTTAAAAGTCTATTAAGTTCTTCCGTGCTACGTGGCTATCGCGTAGTTATTCAGCAAATCAACATTTCCTAATTGATTTACGAATATGTACCTATTCTTATCGCTTAATGAATACTTATTCGTTCTTCGTTATCAGCGGTAGATATACTGCTGGGCGTTGCGCCGATTGTCATTAAAATGTATCCGAAAAATGTCTACGGAATATATTATAGATTCCAGGGGCACCTTTCACGAACGCTGATTGGTAATTCCACAGTTATATTCGCACTTTTGGTTTTGGCTGGCCGTGCAGTAAAGAAATATTATACTGTTGCGGAAAGTCGTCTCTTAATCCTAATTTAATGGCAAATATACCTCGACACGAGTCACTTTCAGGCATTAATTTTCCAGTTGGCCAAAATGATTGTAAAGATCGCACAGGCCCCGATTACATTACCATTTTATCTCGGTGTAATCAATCTGCTCTTAACAATCCCACTTTCCTATTTGCTAGTACGATGATTTTTTTTTTGTTATTGGGAGATCAATGGGTACCGCTGCTCGAGCGGGTAATTATGTATAAAAAGGATTAATGATTCGGTAGAAGGATGCTTTTTTGGTTGTTTTTTTTTTTCTCAAGGGGCGATCTGCGCTCGACGATAAAATTGTAAGTTCGTCAGGGACCGTTAACAATTTCTGGCTGATTCCTCGTCGTCGATACCATGGGCTAGGGGAGACGTGGAGGAACTACTTCCTTACGCAAGAGGAGACGCACGGACATTTCTTGACGATGCCCGCAGGATGTACGCATTGCCGCGGTCAGCGATGCGTGCTGGACAAGAGATGCTATCGGGCACGCCTTGCCGACCGCGGGACTCATACCGTATACTCTGCCTGGCCAGTAGGGGAAGGGGTAGAGAGACCACCCATCGGCAAAATAATAAACACGGTACACGTACGTCCGTTTGTTCTATTTCGCATTTACTCGTCGAGATAAACCGGTGTCCGGATGATTGCCGGACCGCTTACGCGCCGGATAACTTCCCTCCGAGGGATTATCTTACTCGAAAATAAACAATCTTTCCCGGAATGATTTGTACTCTACATCTTTGTCGGATTAGCGCGCGAGCCATGACTAATGTCACGTTCGCTCTCAAATGAGCCAAGAATTTTCTGGATCGACCACTAATGACTGCGCGTAGCGAAACGTACACTTTTTCTGCAACAAAAAAGAAGGAGACACGGTGGTACATGTTTCACATGTTTGTTCTTTGCGAAGTCATCATTCGTCATCGACGTCACCATCACATGTCTTAATAATCCGTCATCCTCACCATCATCATCGTCATCGTCATCATCATCATCATCATCAGAATTGATGATTGAAAATGTAAATGTGTAATTCTGGATGGTATTAGGGATTGGTATTAAGGTCATCTGTCCGTGGAAGTGTATTGCGAATCGTATGAGATCGACCTTCCATGAGGTAATGGAACCTGCAACAAGTAGTCGCAGAACTCTTCACAATAAAAATGCGTCAGATTGCTAATGGTTGACTATTCAACAGATGCAGTGTATGTTGAACTAAATCGTGAATTTAAATATTCAGAAATTAATACTTTAGTGTATATAGAATAAGCTGCGTTGTCCATATGTGTTGATCATGTTGTTAGAAATTTTTTTGCACTATCCATCCTTTAAGAATATAGTGTATTAGAGACTGAGTTAATGCTGGCTCATAAATATTTCGATAATGTCTTTTTAAGTCGACTGTAATCAATCGATGAAAGCTATTTCACGTCTATCGAACTTTAGAAAGATATGTGAATATCGAAAATAATGGTATTTTTATTCATCTTCTCTATTATGTTAGAAATATTCAAAAAGGATATAAATGATCAGAAACGTTGGCTGCTGGCCAACCTTTGGTATGTTCTTCTCTGACTTAATGTATTTCTTCGATTCTGTCCATGCTAAATTTCTGTGTGTTTTTTGTACCAACAAACAGTACAATTAGTATTGTAATGACAATAAGGTAGGTCTTTTTTTTTTTTAAGTTTTTTATCGTTTTTTAATGATTAGTCGATATACATATAGAGTCTTTTGGATATTTAAATACAATAACACAAAAATACCCCATATCAGTAGTATATCTAAACATCGATACATCGTTATATCTAAATATTGATGTATTTCATCATGTACAGAATACATGAACTATAAGGACTTCTATGAAAATCGTCCACGGTCGCACAACGAAAAATCTATTACATATTATTATTCAAATATCGATACACGAAAGTGTAAGTATCGATATATCGGGACTCGTTAACGGTTATGTAACGGAAAATCAATTACTTACAGATATTTTCTATATTATTTATATATCGATACAACGAAAGATGAATTATTATCCGCCAATATTTTCCTTATTATTCAAATATCGATACAGCGATCGATATTTGTAAATATCGATATATCAGGAATCATGAACTAAAAGAATTTCTATTAAAATCCTCCACGGTGAAAAAAAAGTAAATTTAATATGTACTTATATTTTCCATATTATTCAAATATCGATACACCGATCGATATATCCAATTATCGATGTATCGGGATTCATTAACAAAAAGAAATTCTATAAATATCGTTCACGGATACAACGAAAAATCCTACTGATGTTTCCCATATTATTCAAATATCGGCTTATCTACGTATTGTTTATGCTGATAATAAATATCGGTAAAATCGGTTTTTTTATCCTATTCGCGATATATCGGTATGTCGATTATTTGACGTATATAAATTTTCATAATTAGTGACAATATCGGTTATTAGTGTCGTGGTATTCCCAATTTTGAAGCAAGTTATACTGCTACTTTCAATCTGCATATAAGCATATTATATACTTGGATGGAAAAACAATCATATCTCGTCCCTTTTGTTCTTTACTAACGAAGACTCGACGAGGCGTAAATCTACAGGATCGCATCGGCAAAACGGAGATGCGGGGATGGATGACTAATGCAAAGTTCGCGGTAGGTTTGATAGATATAGATAATATGCGCCAGTTGGGGCGTATAACAAGGCTAGTCATTATCCGCGGTGACGGTGCTCGACATCGTCTCGTAGGTTATCTACATCTTCGACTGCTACTGGTAGTTTCGTATGCGATATTTTATCCGCAATCCGCAGCGCGGTCTACCGCCTTCCAAATGATTCGGGGACAGGGACTTCCGGTCTTATCGTCTCGATTATCCCTTTCGGAGTTCCAGGGACAATCCGTTGTTATCTCCGCTGACGCAGCACAAGTGCGATTTTCTAGTGGCGATAATTAATCAAGCCGACATCACGCGTGATTTTTGTTTTGAGGGTCTACCTGCGTATAAAGTTGCCGAGACAAGTGGTCGTGTGCAATCCGACATCATTTAGCTCTTAAAGTTGCTTTTATAAGGAAGACGTTGTTCAGCTTCATTTTTGAAAATGTACGATGTAAAAGAGCGTGTTTCACTTTGTAAAGATTTTCTAAATGTGAATGAAAAACATTACTTTAATTTTGACAGTTTTTCAAACTGAAATTCATATTATATAAATGTAAGTGGAAAACTGTTACAAGTGAAATGCCTTGATGTTTAGTATATCAACAATGCTGAAACGAACAATATGAAATATGACTATTATTGTCAGTATTTTGTTTGAATAAAAGAGGCTAAAATTCTAGTGCTGAGCTGTGGACGATTTATACATGATAATATGATAGAATGCAATAGAATTACAACTTTTCTGGAGTTCAACATCTTTAAGCGAAAGAAAATGTAATCAGTACTACGTCGTTAAATAGTCCGGTTTTAAATCAAAATGTTTGTTTTAATGTTTTTGCATTAGCGTAATGAATATATTTTTGTGTAATTTTAGAATTTTAATGGGTCTATACTGCAATAATAATACACATTACATTCTTACAATTGAGCTTGAAAGGTTATACAAAATTATAACATTACAACAGTTGTTAATTATGCAGAGTTATCATCAGTCCCGGAATGCACATAAATAATGTACTTCAACGGTTTTGACGACGTTTTATGCAAAAAAAGCTTCTTTGTATTCTGTGAAGTGAATATTATTAAATATTAATCTGTAATTAATATATCTCTATAAAAGACTAAAATTTTTCATCTTTTGAGAGAATAAAATCTCTTTTGATGACTGTCCGAGTTTACACTTTAAGACATTTACAGAATTTGCTATATATACTTTAAAAAAAAAAAAACTATAACTTTTTTATTACCATCGTCAGATTTATTTTCTTATAATCCTTTTTTTTGAACCGTACATATTATTTTGGTCCGCTACATTTTCCCTGGTAAAATGAAAACATTTTTAGCTATAATTCTTAAACAGTTGAGACATTTACTATGTTAAAGGCATAGGAAAGATGAGCAGTATGAGAATAAATGTATAAACTTATATACTAATATATTGAAGAATAAGAATAAGGAAAACAAAGTGTTTTATTATGCCTAGTTGAATTTTGACTAATTTTTTATTTTGATGATCGCTCCTTTAAAGTGATTTTCATTGGAACACAATTGAGAAAATATAGGGTCGAAAGTACCGTTTTGTCGACCGTTTCGTCTATTTTAAGATATCTGTCGCAGGCGTACCATCGAGTAATAAAGTGGATTTATTGCTAACTTTCCGCCCTTGGTGCGTAAATCACTATTACTTGAGAAATCTGCGCGCTATTCAACTGCAAACTGCTTTTCTCAAATTTGTAATATTAATAGAAATGTCTCATTCTATTATGTCGATATAAAACATTATGCCACATTATTAAGAGGCTATGTAGTCAAGAATTCTGGAAATATCAAAAGAAGATTGAAAAAAAATGGTAATTTAAAATGATAAATAGAAACGAAAGTATATAAAATCTGAAAGATTCCAATGAAGAAATCGATTTTTACTATGCCATTTATTAATATGAAATAGGCATATATTCCCCTATTTGTTAACTGTTGTTCGGATATATCTTTATACTCGAGGTCTATACTGGCATCGTTTATATATATATATATATATATATATATATATATATATATATATAAAAGGCATAGGAAAGTAGAAAGGCTCCATTGGGATGTGGGTGATGCACCAATTATTCACGATTTCTATAAGCGATGTTTCAGTATTCGGCGAACCTCCAAAAGTCCGAGAGTATATATAATGGGATACGAAAATAGATGAATTAATTTGACTCGGCGTAATTAAAGCGGTATTCATCTGTGATGTTCAACGAATAATTCTTCCCTAGAGATGGGTGAATGCCACCCGGACAGACCGCGGTCGCTTTGTCTCCAGAATGTCAAAAGACTCGGATTACGATTAGAACGGGCGAGTTTGTTTAGGAGGTACACTATATAAGGGTACATTCGTCTGGTATAGAACAAATGTTTTCTAAACTGATTACGATTACTTTTCATACATGAGATTGCAGCGGTACCTTTGTACTTGGGCAGAACGTGTGTGGCTAAATATTTTTCGCATTTATCTCCGTTTCAACTGTTTTAGAAACAATATAATAGCAGACTTTATATTTGCATCGAGTGTGATAAATTGTTTATTGACACAATATATTAAAAACGTATAAATCCTGATTACGTTTTTATGTGGGTGTTTGCGTAATAATACCTCGTCTAAGAATGACAACAAAGCGTATCTTAAGAATGAAATTTTTTTTAAATGGAAGAAAATATTTCAATATTAATTATTCTATAATAATAACAAATTATAATATTCATTTACGGTGAACGAAAAAGAAAACGTAATAATGAATTTTGTACCAAGTCTGAAAGTGACGAAAAATTTTTATTTGCAGATGTTTCATATTTTTTTTTTGTTATATTGTTATTTTGAGTTGTGTTTGTCTCAAATACAATTTCACGAATTATTCAACGATCCTGAAGAATACTATTATTGCAAAATTTTACTGAATTCGTCATAGTTGTAAAATTTATTTTTGATTTATAATGACCCTTGTACACTCGCCATTTTAAAACTATATATATAACGATCTTGACATCAGCTTGATAATCAAGAGTTTCAAAAATATTGTCACTTTTTCGTAATTTATGCATTAAAATATTCATGTTAATATAATATTCATGTATATAAGCTATAAGGACATTGTACATTGTGTAAAGATTTAAAGAATTTTCTCGGATCTGAAAAAATCCTAAAAAATTTTTGTCATTTTATTAGATCGAAATGTTTATGATCAATTGTTAAGATTTCAGTATTCAGTAGTAACTCCAAGCATTGCACAACATTATATTAACTTCTGAGAATTAAGTACGCATTAATTTTTAAAGCTTCTTATAACTCTTAAAATATTATATTGATTGTACGAATTGTTAAAATACCCAGATTTCAAAGTAATGCTGAGATTTTAAGAATTAAATTTGAAACTTAAACTAAAAACTTAAAAAACGATTTCGTCTATACCCATCTAAGATTTCTTTCAAATCTGCGAGATACGATCTTCAACGAGATCTTCAACAAATGTAAGATCCTACGAATTTCGAAGGAAATCGAAACAATGCTATATCGAAAAATGTAATAAAAAGTATAGTAATAAAAAAAATGAATATCATCAAATTCCGGGCATTTAATAATGTCAAAGAAATAGAGTATATAAATTTTAAAAAACGTTGTTTTTTTTTAAGACTTTTGGAGTCCCTGTCTCTTTTATTTTTTATTTATTATTTATTTATTTATTAGAAAAATAATAAGGATTGCTCATGATCCTGAAAAATGACTTTACAATTGTTTTTTAAGATGTAATCAAGGGTTTGACATAATTGTTTACACAATTTTTTACACAAATGTAAAAAAATGTACGTATAAAAAAGTGCGCCATATAAATGCTGCTTTACACAAGACATCTTGGAAATGAAAATTTGCAAGAGTTTTAAGGAATTCAAAATTCGAAAAATTTTAATATCCAAATGTACAGATGTTTCCTACAGACTTCAAGAATCATGCTCGAAAATACGAAATTTCGATCTAATAAAACTTCAAAATCTACCTTTTCCAAAATAAAAAAAATAAATAAATAAATAAATAAATAAAAATCTTATAGACTTTTTTTGTTTTTAAATAAATAATATTAATAATGATGATGTATTCACAAAAAAACGATAAATTCCATTTCACCATTTGATTATTCCAAATTTTTCGAGAGATCAAAGAATCGACGATAATTTTGCATATCTGTTCCAATAAGAACGCCTTTTATAGCCATTCCTTAGAATCAAAGGTAAGGATTACTTTGTTTTGTTTTTTTGTTTGAGAAATCACAATGATTTTTTGCCTCGGTAGAAATGTAGGCTTTAAAAAATTTTATTGAAAACGAATCCAGGGAACAAGAAATGAAGACAAGATTTTAAAGAATTTACAAAAAATACCTGCACCTTCTATTAGATCGAAAAAGTAAAAAATGTCAACAGCTTTGAGATTTCAAAAAATTTCTATTAATTATACAAGCTTTTAGTGAATTTTGAGGTTACAATAAAATTATTGAATAAACAGAATAACGTATGTATGTAATGAAAAAAAATAATCAGGAAAATCCACTTTTAGGTGTTTTATATATTTTTTAAAAATATTAATATATATAAAGATTTTTCTTTATTAAATTTCTTCATTAGGAATACAAATTGTAGAACAAAAAACTAATGCAAGAAATACATATTGGTCACATATTCAATAAATGGACAATGAAAATCAAATGATATGATTAAATATTTACTCTCGGTTAGTTTAATAATATGGATATTATTTCCATTCATGAATAATTAATATTGATCATTTTTAGGGATTATCTACAAGAAGAATAAAATCGTAAATAGTCTTTATCAGAATTACAAGAATATATACCGGATTGCTACACGATGAAAACCGACAGACAACAAATAAATTATCATGAGAGATATGACGTAATCTCACGAGTAATCCAAACCCCTGAATCGTTTAAAAAATTGTACCGACGTGCTAAGTGTGTCCATTATTTTCAACAAGTGTCGCTTAATGTTTTGAAATTGACAATTCTCGATCTGATTACAGATAATTATTGCAGATAATACATTTTGTAAGAATCTTTTCTGGTCTTCTTTGAGGCGTAAATTAATTTAGGACCAAATAACAAAGGAAACGCTGCCAGGGGATAAGAAAACGGGATAAGATATATGTATAAGCTAAACAACACAAATGTCACTTTCCCTCTCAGTTTTCTCCTAAAAGGCTCTTCCGTTTTCATTACTTCAAGGAAATATCGCCAGTCGATTGTATCTAAGACATAAGTTATCTTCACACGTTGTGTATTTTACTTGAAATATTATTACCATGATTCGAAAATCAGATGATAGATTCTGAAATTTGAACAGATCTTTTTTTTTCCTTATATTTATTGAACCCAATGACAGATTCAATTTTTTTTCATTAATTTTTTTAATTAATGATCACAAAAATCATTAATACTTTTTAAGGACGAAATAGCGCTTTTTTATAATGCTTTGTTTTGCAATAGTTTTTACTTTTTTATTATTTCAAGACATAAGGGCGTCAAGGATTAATTCTTTGAACTATTTTAAGCAAAAATAAAGTTTAATTCAAAACTTTGATCCTATTCTTCGTTTATTTATGGCGAATTATTTTTAGTTGACCTTTCCAGACTATGCAAATACACTTCCGTGAGGGGTCAATTGTTAAAACAGTGTCATAATAAATGGAAGATGGCCCTCCATCGAAATGCATTTAAATGTAACGCAAAGGCCAACTAAGAACGATTCGCTGCAATTTAACTAGCATTATGATCCCATTTTGAAACTTTGTGACTTTTTTTCTTGAATTTGGGCGACGAATTATCCCTTGCGACATTCATAACAATCGCCGTTGGAGACGTTATTTACTTATTTTTATTATACGGTCTCATCAGTCTTTCATCAGTTCTTTTTACATCAATGTAAATCTTTTACTTTCGTTATACATAAACTTGAATCTAAAGACAATTCTAGTTTGAACCTTCGAGAGTCAATGTTTGTTTACTTTGGTATTTTGAGAAACATCAACGTTGCCCGGACAATGTAGTTTCACATTCCACGTATAGTTTGTGAAGGTCATTATCAACTTACAAAGACGAAAATATTTGAATTAAATTTAAACGTCTATTTGAATGAGATGTAAAATTACGCACCATAAAATTTCGAATTTCTTACGTTATTTATCGCTTTTATATTACAAGACACCTGTAAAAACAGCTAAAGAAAATGAGTTTTTGAAAAAATCTCAAAATATCCTACCAAAGATGCTTCCACTCTTGACCCTTTTCCCTTTCGAAAGCTCTACTTGTGCGACCCAGAAACAAATTCTTTGACCTAAAAATGATCACTAGAATTTTGCTCATCTTCTTGTCCTCCTGGAAATTTAGAAGCTAAAAATACTTTTTTTACAACTTATATAGTATGCATTTTCATTCCCTCACTTTTTGTACATTTAACTTTTAAGTAATATTTATTATATAATTTGTTACTACAACAAAAATTTTTCATCCCACGTCCTCGTATAGTTATTTCAAGTATCGCGACTAATTATATATTAGAGAAAAGATTAGGAAGGAACGACTGAGCTTTATGCATGCGTGAAAACACGAATCGGGATTATCTATTCAATATAGAAAGTTAGTTTGTGGCCCACCCACGAACGGATTGATTGAATCGTCGAAAAACTTGAGATCATAATAGATGACAGGAAACTTTACGGTATAATCAATTTCTCTGCAATATTCAAGGGTCCTTTATGTGGATCCTCCACGCTTTTCATCATCAATCGAGTTTTACCATTGCGGACCAGCCGACAAAGTTGATGTTTCCATACCTGAAAAGTGAATGTATAACAACATTCATTTTATGGATATTATTGGACACTTGTGGGGTTGGCGATACTAATTCAGAATTCAGGTAATGAACGAGATGGTCCGGAATCGAATGAACTCGTGGGAATCAGTTAAATCCGCGGTTGGACGGGCGACATTAGGTCGGACACCTTTTAACGCAGGATGATAAAATAGGCCCAGTTTCTGTGTCTCGCAAGTGGTGATGCAAAGACAAGGGTTTTTGTTTTCCACGGTGCGAATGATTATCGTGAACTCCAGGCCTAAAGAAATCCAGAACCCGACATTCCATTACCATGCGAATATCGCAAGTTACGTGGAATACAAATTGCTCGTCGAGACTTTGAACGCCTACGACCCGTTTTTTACATCCTACGACATAAGAATCGTATTTTCGTTCTCTTATTCTCCGTCGATCCTTGCTTAGCATCACGAGCGCATTTCGAGATTTCCAGAGAAGCACGTATATAGTGGACAGTCGTGATCGCGGACGATTTGGGAAAGAAAGAAAAGAAAAGAAAAAAAATGAAATCGGCCATTCCGAAGGAAAGCAAAGTCAAAGTGACGGGGAATCCCCCGCATTTCCGAGTCGTCGTGCAATAAGGGATGCTCGACATCCACATTGCGCTCATCGACGACGTAAATACGTATATATATCTATTCGGGCTTTGTCATGTATCATAAAAAGGAAAAGAAGCGTGGGTGCCATTGTCCGGGAGGGAGGGGTGCCGTCCGTTTTCGTGCATTCCGGGATCCGGTCGGCCACAATACGGGCCCGTAGGAAATTCAGAAAGTTCGTAAATTTCCGAGCAACTACCTGTTCCGTCGTGCGCGTTAGCTATTTTTTTCTTGTTTACGTAGGACGCCGGACCACCCAAGACGCCTCTGCCATTCGCTTCGGTGGAATTGACAAGAGGAGAGGATCCTCCCGGGGCCTCTCTCTTATATGTACGTCCCGTAACTGCAGCAGCATTCGGGTTTCACTTCTTAACCCGATGCGCCGCCGTCCCGCTGGACTGTCCCGCTGATCTCTTCCGTTCGTTCGAAATCGTCTGTCGTATTTTTTTTTTCCCCACCCGCATTGTTGTGCCTTCGAAATCGGAAGACGCCCCGGGTATCATTTTCCCGAACGATGCCTATGGTGGTGGACGACGTCCGTTGAATCCTGACAATTCTGATGACTCTAAATAGGGGAACGCATGCGGCGCGGCACTGCAGAATCGCCTCCATTCTCGTTCGAAAAACATTTTATTATCATCCGCTCTTCCCTCAGTTTTCGGCGAAGCACCCTGACAAATAAGGCCATACTCGAATTATTCATTGTGCGCCGTCCCGCGGCGTGGCCCATCCAGGACGTAATTCCTCAGAATCTGTCGAAATTCGAAGTGACACTCTCGCAAAACCCGGGGATGTTGCTGCTTGCGGTTATATATTGCTGTCCAAATAAACATTCATTTTCCGAGTTTTTATCGCCCGGGCCTTTTAGCGCACTGATGTTAGCTTTATGTAAAGTTTTTCGACGAAGAAACCGAAGCCCCGGCTACAATGAGGTCGCAGCAGGTCGCGTTTCAAAAACGTTTTCTGGAGAAGTGTCAGAAGTAATACTTTTGGCCTAACCGGACGGAATCCGAGTCACATTTTCTGATGGAATTTGATAGAGTTATTTAACACCTTCTAGAATTCAAATGGGCATGAAACTCAAGAACGCTCGGAAACTGGGACCTGTCTATTTTACATCAGGCTTTTGATGGCCCAGAGATAAATGTAGAGAGATGACGCATATGGTTGACGAATAAAATTGCGTGATATACCGACGAGAAAAAAGCGGCTGAGAATTTTTAATGATTTTCAAGAACTGAATGATACGAATTCTCGGATGAACGAGACAGTCGAGAAAGTAAAAAAAAAAAAAATTTCAAAACTCAACCGTGATCGACAATGTTTCCTATACACTATTTAATAAAGAGTGGAATCTATCTTATAGATCTGTAGTTTAAAAGAGTTTCTCATTTCATTTGTCACGCTGCTTATTTGTTCTAACGTGGAGTGTTTATTTTGAAAGTCGAATTGATCTTCAGATATTGTTTTTCATAGATCTTCGATAGTGCAGGTAATAGGCTTACTATAGGAAACTAATTCTTGTTTTTTTTTTGCCGGGTTTCGGGATAAGAATGACTCGAGCTATTTTCTATTGAGCAAAGAACTAACATAATCTAAAAGTAGTGTGTTTATGATGATAGTTATTAATCGAATTGCTTTAGTCCTTTCGTCACTTTCCCATTATCCATTCCCATTTCATACTATCGTATCATGGATTTTTTTTTTTTAGGATATGCGTGATGATATTTCTCACTTCTATACTGCTAGTGTAATCGTACTATACGTTCGTCTTCGATGGTATGCTTAGGGGGTTCAAATACCCTTTGCAGATGTTCGACAAACTTTACGCAGCTTTTTCTATATCGGTTTTGGATCGGTTGCCATCTTTAGTTTTACCGGGGGAATAAACTGTTGCGGTGTGGGTTTATAATTTTATTATCTCTCCATAAAGGTAAACCCGATTTTCCTATGTAGCACATATGTTTTGTAAATATAAGTGTTATTTCCGTCGTCGATGTAATTCTTTAGTGTTTTATGGTTTTATTTAGTTTATTTTTCAATTATTTTTTCTTGAATTATGGCCATTGAATATAGAGGAGGTAGTTTCTTTATTTTACATCCTCAACTGTCGCACATCTGTAATAATGTCTCTTTTAATAAAGGCTGTACCTCAATGTGCTGGGCAACATGTGCTTCTTTGAGCTTATAACTATTCGCATTCGCAAATTGCGACTTTGAATCTATAATTCGTCATGGTATTTTGCCGATCACTGTATTATGTAAGGTGTTTAACATTGTGTCCGTTCAGGTCACGAGCTGGAAAATCATTTTTTTTTTCGAGTTTATTTGTATATTTACGTTTTCAGCTAATTTTGTTTATGTTTAGATTTCTGATACCGTTTGTAAACAGGGCGCTACGGTCTGTGTGTGGTCGACTACCTGAGGCTTCTGCAAAACACATATTAGGCCTTACGAAATTACGTTTTTACTGCTATACTGCCGAGCAATCGAGCATTTACGAACCTTTTTTCCCCGAGTTTTGGATATAGCTTTTGTTGCAGTTGTTTGCAGACAAAACATCCTTTGTAACTGGCGGGGTGGTTTCATTCGCAATTTGCCTATTTAACCTGAGCAACTTTTTTTTTTATTGGATGCTCCTGAGTTTTTCGGCGTATTTACCACATACTGGATTTTTGCATGATCAAAATTTTTGCATTTCATATAGATTGTAGAATATCTCTTTTCTCGTAAGGTGATTGAGATTTTACTATAGTATTTAGTAGTTTATTTGTGTCGTATAATGTCTTGTTATTGTCGTTTGATTGAATTTCGATGAAAAGCAAAGGTTATAACGGTTTTTGCGTATATTTTTTCGTTTATTTCGAATTTTAGTTATTTTCAAAACTTTGTATTCTTCAATCGCACTTTATATTTCTTCTGGATCGACAGATGGATTCTGTATTTTGTCGAGCAATAATGTTAAATATGTATATATCCTCTACTTCACTCACGAATATTGGTGTCGATTTATTTTGTTTTTTTTTGATTCACTGGAATTTTCATCTCTGGTATTTTCCTTCATTGCTGTATCCTTATCATTCTGGAGTTTTTCAAACGCATTTTCCGTAGCTACCAATTTACCGAGCCAGTAGTCTTTGATTTGCTTCTTTCCCGCTTTTTTTTTTTGTTGTCTCAGGTTTTAATTTTGATGGTGTTAAGATTACTTCATCGCTGACGATTTTTGATGGTGTGATATTGTTCAAGAAGGTTTCTATTTGGCATTTAAATTATTATTAACTTTCGCACAGACGCTCGTACAGAGCCGTATGTAAATATACGTGTACTGTAGCCACCGACGAGACAGCTTGCGTAATTGACCGCCATATTGAATTTTGAAATAAATCTTTATATGCACCAATTTTTATGTAGTTTAATACATTTCTGATTTTTTTTACGCCAATTGGAAAATCTTTATTGTTTTAATGTTTAAAATTATTTAAATTTTCTTTTTTGAATTTAATTTTTAATAATTCGAATATAGTTATATCGATATATAAAAAATCTTGAAAAGATTTTATATTTCACGAAAACTTAATATATAATAAATAACAAATATATATACATATATACAGGGTGTTTCATTTTAATCCGACCACGCAGATACCTCTGTAAAAATGAATGATATCAAAAAATGACCTCTACAAAAGTTGA
>JAPYZR010002470.1:0-16814 GCA_030522945.1 Trichopria nigra
TTTCTTTATAAACTAAATGTAAAATATATGTAACAAAACCAAATTAGAATGCTCGCTGGAGTATTTCTAATGAAACATGTAACTGTATATAGTAAGAAATATTTACTTATTGTTTCAAATAGAGACAGATTGTAAATTAAAATCGGAGTTAAAAAAAAAAAAAAAAAAAAAATATTGAAATCTTTTAGCGGAATTCTCGTGAACTTTGTAATTATGCAAATCCTTGATCCGCCATATTGGATCCACTGTTTTGAATTTTGCAATTATAAATTTGATTTCGTAGTCGATGCTCAAAAATCATAAAATCCCTTACATTAATTCTGACAATTAATATCCTATCTGCCTCCTGTCGGACATGTTGAATTCTCCATTTTGAAATTTGTACCTCGTAACTTTTATATTATAGATCGTGTTTTATCAGATGGTTGCCATTTTTTCTATCACACTTGAATATATATTTTTCAAATATATTCAAACAGTATTTAAACATTTTATTTTTTACAATTTTAGCAAATAAATGCCACTAAATATTTATTTTGTTAAAATAATGTGGAATTATTTTTCGACACAACCATTAAAGTATGAGTAAGAAGTATAGGCAACCATCATTCATGACTTCTAACGTTTACAATTAGGGTTCCGGCTGACGTCTCTAATGCATCTCAAAAATATAAAATATGACGCATTTAAAGTCCATAATTCTTACTTATAGCCGTTGAATCCATAATACTCAATGTTGTTTCGAAATTCAAGAGACACATTAACATTTTTACCGCTTTTGGCACAAATCCATGCACTGTTATATACGGTTTAGAGTCATCGAACTGATCAAACAAATGTAGGATGTTGGAAACTTTAAAGCCAAATTGGAAAATGTAAATTAAAATCAGAAGCACTGCTGCAGTTACTGCTGCATTCATTAATCGTAGCAGGGAATAAATAGACAAATTCCGTTGCGAATTGAAAAAAAAAAAGAAACAGAAGCGACGACTTTTCACGCGGTGACTATTCACGAGGAAGTGCCAGACGACGACGACGACGACGGGAGGGAATAATCACCCGATCTAAAAATAAATGAATATATACCACAAACATCGCTTGAGTGAACTGCGATTTTCGGACGTTGTATATTCGTGTCACATCTCGAAATCGTGAACGATGAAAATTCTCCATGATAAAATTCCGACTAATTTCGGCAAATGGCGGTACGACTTAGACCAATCCCATCTTGAATAATCCGTTGATCGATTCGTTGCTAGCCGCCAGCCTATATATGTATACGTCGGAGTATATCGGGTGTGTTTTAACACTTTGGATTAATCCACTCGAACGAATTGCGCGAGAATTTGGCCTTTTGCTTTTAATTCGTTAATTAATTTATTGGTCGATTAAATATTTTATAGGGGTTTCGAAATAGTTTTTTATATTAACAAACGTAATCTTGAAATCTGATGAAAATCAGATAACATGTTTGTATTTCTTCGTATTATTATCATTTTGTTAGCGAGTCACGCAACAACAAACTCGCCATCTACTGGGCAGTTGTAGGTATTAAAGTGGTTAACATTGAACTCATTTCTGAAGATCACTTCGGCAAAGATTCCTCGTATAAAATAAGTTTAATGGTGTTTTAGATTTAATAGTTGGTTTGTTTCATGCAATATACAGGGTGTCTCATTTTAATCGCCCCACCGGAATTTTGCGAAATCTCAGCCAGATAGAGAAAAATGATCCCGACAAAAGTTTGAAGGGAATGGAAGGGGTCATCCAGCGGTACCCTGGAGCTTGACCTTGAAGTCGATTGTCAAGGTAGCTTCAAGGTCGAAGTGATTTTTTCAAATGGGAACCTCTACTTTTGATCTCGAATTTGGAAAGAGCTGACAATTTTACGTTCAAAACGATATTTTCAGCAAGATCATAGCAAGGCCTAATGAAGGTGAAATTTGTAAAAATTATTGAGTAACCTTCAAAATTAAGTCCGATATCAACGTTATTGGTACCAGAAGGTGGCTCTCTCCATCCCTGACATTTTTCTTCCGAAACATTTTGCTGTTTCCAACCTCTTCATTCATGACCTTGATGAAAATGTCGTTTAGAACGTAAAAATAACCTTGAAAATCGAGTTCAAGGTCAATGTACCATTGGATGACCCCCTAACAACGCTTATAATTCTGATAGTTATTGAAATAGCTGCTTTTAGTCAAGAAATAAATCGAGTTAGAAGTTTTCACTTTTGAAATTCTCTGTTTATCGATTTTATATCAGTGGGTTTTTGTAAATAGTTATTTAAGTAATCGTTTCATTGTTGATCAATGATTGATCATTGATTTAAAATGTAATTTCAATTATCATATAATGGAATTACATATACTTTTCCGCGGAGCTAGAGCGTGAGCGTGGAAGATCAAATATTTGCTAGATCGAAATGTCAGATAAAAGTAGCTGTAAATGACGAAATTCCGATTCACCCTTGTCGTTCCGAAACGCGATCGAATGGACCCACTTTAAAGGAGATGATAGCTTTGATAAAGCGCCTGAATTAGATATATAACTGTATAACGAGTATCGATTACTGGAGTGTTCAATACCTGGGACGGCCATCTTTTGCTAAAATTTTGCCAATATTCCGTATACAGTTCCAATGAAAGTGATGCCAAACATTTTTTTTTTGTTCTTCAACGATATAATCTTTTTATCTATTAAATACGAATTGTTATTGATGAATAGTATTGTTTTCTTTTCAAAAATACTTTCTCATTTTTTCTGAAAACAAGTTCTAGTGAAAGAGGCGAAGACTGAAAGAGTTGTAGATAAACGTGCGAAAATCTTCAATCATTAATTTTTATGTTATGTTTTGGTGATAAGATATAATACATTCATTCATGATTTGGAGACATCAAGACCTTTTCGTCATGATAACGTCGAATCACGAGGTTGCTCCATTAATCAAGTGCCAAACCCTACTACCCAGGGAGTGTTTAATATTCGAGAAATCACGAATTTATTGATTTTAAAAAATTCTACACAATGTCAGTTACGAACATATGTAGAAGTGAAGTTTCTATCTTTTATTAACTGTCTTAATTTTTAATTTATTAATTAATGCCAGGATTCATAAAATAAAAATCAAGAAAAGAGAGTGAAGAACCATTTCATGAATTTTCTTTAATATAGTATTTTTATTTTTATTTTTTTTTTATTTCATTTGTGCTTTCTAGTTTGGCAGTTTCATGTTCATTATTTATCGTTAAATAAAATCTTTTTCAATTTTATCTCACAATTGTCTCAAGACTATTATTAGAACGATGTATTTTCTTAAAAAACAAAAAAAATTGTAAAGATTTATTAACATTTAGTCCTTTGCATTTTTTTCGTATGTCAGAAATTCGATTTCTTCGACTTTTATGATTTCCATATCGTTTTTTCAAATTATGATCATGTTTCACAATTTCCACCACTTTAACATTTTCTTCTAAGCATATATATCTGCTTTTACTCGTTTTATACCCTTTTATAGGCGACGTAGTCAATGCTTCTATTTATTCTGATGAATTTTAATAGTTTTTATGCAATTTTGTTTTTTTATCCATTCTATACAATAACTTTATTTTCTTGAAACAATTGTAATTTGTCGAAAATAATTCAATATATAGCTTTTCAATTTCGTGAATTTTCGATTACGGCGTTCGATAATTATTTCTTTTTTTAAGTTTTTGTGGCGTCAAATTACCCGTAGCAAATTTGACGACAACATAATTTCAGCAAGGAACACAATGAGCCTAAGCGTACAAAGGGGAATCGCCCATAAAATCTAAACTCTTTTATCTTTTTCTAGTCCACGAGATGGACTATAGGACGTAGAATAAGCCGTGTTTTCTCGCCGTGGGTTTCTCGTTCAAGTCGTCGTTGGGTTTAGGCCTCACTATACTAATATTCGAATTCCTCGGCTTATTAGAAGCTCTGCGATTTTTCCTTTTGTCTTTTAAATTCTCGGTTCATATTAATTAAACAAAAAAAAAAAAAAATTGCGAAATATCATTTATTTTGGTATTCATCGAAACATTGATACATGTTATTAGCAATTTAATCATATTTCCCTCTTCTTTCTTCCTTGTATTGTAATTCTCGTCAGTGAGCTGAAAAATGACGTTTGTAGTATGAAACTTTGGTAAAATGAGATAAACTGAATCTAGGGATTCGTATATATGTATCATACATATACTTCAAGTATAAACTGATTTTCACGCGTGAAAGGGGTATGACGAGTGTTGGTGTGTAGATAACATTGTTTTGGCTTCCTATTAGACGTCTGATCTGATTAGATCCCGGAAATATATTTGATTCGAGTCAACGCGGCTTAACGATGTGATATGCGCTCCTGGTTCTGCGATATTGAGTTCATCACGTTATGTAGGAAATCATCAATGCACCTAGCAGGTGTAGCTTTTATGCAATTAATTTCAATTATTTCAATTATTTATTTATCTTTAAGCCGTGATTAGTAAATTGAAGACTATTGCGTATTTTTGTTCACCTTTGTTAATTTCTTTCAATAATATTTTTAAATATACTTATAGAGTATTTGAAATGTGTTTTTAAGAAAATATACGCCGAATACGAAATTTATATATATATATATTTATAATCCATTGTCTATATATATATAGTCAATAGATTAGAAATATTTTTGACGGTCATGATATGCAATTATTTTTCGATGAGTTTTTTTTTTTAATTAAACAAATATAGAATTTTACTGTCGATTTATTTTTATATAAAATTTCCCAACGGTTTTATCCTCGTATATTTTTCACGAAACGCGTGACATACGCATGTGTATGGCTGACAGCTGTATCGGTTAAAGTATCAACATCCGACGCGGCGTAATTACGTATAGAAGCGTGCAGCTTTTAATTAATGTATGATTTAATAAAATAAAAAAAGGATAGGGCGATAAAAAAGCATTTCCGAGCAAAACAGTCGCGTTTGGCAATTTTACAGAAGTAAAGAGATATCCTTACAATCTTCATATTTTGACTAAAATTTTGTTGCATGTATAAACTAATAATAATAATAACTGTTCATTTTAATTAGAAATTTACTATATATATAATTGTTTTATATTTATCCTATAAAATTCTTAATATGATTATGATCTTTTAATGTAAAATACAAAAGCGTCCACAGATTAGAAATAAGACAAAAAGGCTATACGACAAAAATAAAATAGACAGAAGTCGACAAATTGGCATTGATATTGATATTGATATACATAATAAGGAAAATGGGGTATAACAAAGATTGGTACGAAAAAAAAGTATAAATGGTAAGAATAAACATATATTTCCGAAAAATGACATCAAAAGTTTACAAGCATAGACGTATATAGATAGAAGTAACAAAAATTATATATATAAGAAGTTAATAAATTGATATTGTCGAAGTTGATAAATTTTTACATATGTTAATATTTCAAAATGTAGAGGGTAATTGCGAAAAATGGACGAATAATAGTCGACAAATATACGAACATATACACAAAGAACCAACGCGGGACTAAAATTGGATGGTGAATGGTAATAAAATATGATAAAGAACGATGAATACAAATAGTGAAATAGAGCGAAAACAGATACAAAAGTAAATCAAATATATGAAAATAGATGCAAAAAATAATCGAGAAGGGACCAAAGTAGATAGAAATAGATACAAATAAACAAAAGTATAGAGAATAGTAGAAAATAGATAAGAAAGGCAGAGAAATATATAATATTTGATGATAGACGAAGATATATATATAACAATAGTCTGATTTAGAAAAAAATGGAAAAGATAGACAAATATAGTCGAAAGTAGTCAAAATAGTTCAAATAGCGGGAATAGTCAATAATTGCCAAAATTGTCAAAAATATCCAAACAGTCAAAAATATTGATAAAAGGAAACAATAGTAGAGAAAAATAACTGTCACAAATCGAAAAAAGATATATTGCGATAGTCCAAATTAAATAAAAATAGTTAATAATGTAGACAAAAATAAACAAAACTACATTCAAATGACAAAATAGTCAAGAGTATTAAAATTAGGCACAATAGTTAAAAATATGCAAAAATATTTGGTAATAGTAAATAAGTTGGTAATAGTAAAAAATAGTCAAATGTAGTAAACACTAGTCAAAAGTCGGCAGAACAGAGAATAGTATAGGCAATAGTAGAGAAATGCAGAGAAATGCAATAGTTGACAAATAGACAAAATGTACACATGCATTGTCAAATTCGGCGAAAATAGAAAAGTTAGACCACAACAGACAAAATTATTCAAAATATAAACTATATATGCAATGATAGTCAGAAATAATAGGAAAAATAACAATAGTATGGAGTAATAAAGTAGTGATGGAACGAAAGTTAGCAAAACTTAAATAAAATTGACTTGAATTGACCGATTTTAATTAATTAATTGATTGGGTCGAGAAAAAAAATTAAATGTATACTTTAGAATATACGAAAGGTTACATAACCACTGATGTAATAAATATATCTGAAAAGTACGAATCAATAACACATTTGGTAAACGTAATGTAATTTCATCCTGCTAACAGAGTTGCGAAACATGGCCATTTCGGAAAGACGATATGTAACAATGACGTTGTCAATATCGTCCCCTTGAGATAACTTGCTACAATATCTAGTGGCCAAAACGATTCGACAATTTAACAAGATTAAAATCTGTATAACAGTAGCCCATTAATAGACGAAAACCCGTCTTGTGACCCGTATCGAACGGCTTCGCTTGCATAACGCGACATTAATTAGCAATCTTAGTTAGTAAAGGGTTCCATTACGTAATTAGTGAGAATCTCAGTTATAAAAGACTTATAACGGCCAGCTCGTGACCATCAAAAATCACGATGTCAACGAGGTCCTCGTATATGCATATGCGCCTTATAATTTCAAGTACTCGATCTTTTTCAGGTCAACCCAACAGAATTAAAAGTATCTTTTTCATTAAAAATGAGATCACAAACAGTGCAGGCCTATACTTAAATAATAGACATCTGAAAGATCGAAAGGAAAAAGTATCGCTAATTTTGTGGAGAGTAGACTACATCAATTTATTTATATAACTGCAGGTTTTTTATCGTTTCGTTTAAATTGTATGTTTATATTTCATAAATATATGTCCTATAGTGAAATCTGTTCACATACAATAAGAAGGACATCATGCCAAAAAGTAAATAAATAGACATTTCGTTACAAGTGCCGGAAATACAATTTCAATAAAGCAATAAAAAATCGTATTATTCCTTAGAGAAGAGGAAACACAATTCTAATGTGCAACAATGGTCTTATAAAAAGATTCCCTTATCATATTGTTTTTCATTGTATTAAAGAAATTTTCCTTATTCCTAATTTCGTTTCTTTTGTGTGCATAAAAATGTAAATTTTTGGCCACCTGAAGGATTCCATGATGTGACAATTACGTCGACCCACAACGTAGTTTAGGCGAAGCCCCGGGTTAGAATTATTTCTTGTACCAATTTCAAATAGTGCAATATACAATTTTTCATAGGAAAATAGGACCAGGACCATAACATAGGAGCAATGTGACCATTTCCAACAAAATACCTATTCATCTATTTAATATAGGTATTTATTGATCAAACTTCGTCGCATGAAAAACTCAGTGCTCTGAACTTTCCCGTCTACGCACACTGTGACGTAATAAGGTCAGCAAAAATTATACAAATGAAAACAGGCTGGTCAATGAGATCTCATACATATATATATGGATATTGTTCTATGCATCGCATCGCCGTGCTCTTCGGGGATGTCTACAACGGTGGGGCTTCGGTCAAAGGACTGAATATGGGATTACTGTCACGTGGTGGTTAACGCATCGAGATTATCGAGAATTTGACGCGTTAGTTATTGTCGGCTTGGAAGTAGTCACATTTGATGTGTCAATTTTACATTGCATGTATGTTTTTTATGAACTAAGTATAAGGTCGTCTTATTTGAGGCTCATATCCGGTCAGAGTTCTTTTACCTCGACTCTTCGAATATATTTTTCTGCTTGAGGAAACATAAGGTGACCCAATAAAACGTGGTTTGGAACAATGGGAGACGTGAGACGGTTACATTTTGAAGATAATTTGATGGTCAAGTTATGTTTTTTGAAGAAGAATCGGGACTTTACCTGGATGAAGTCAAGGTCAAAGTCGGTGCCATCAGAATATGGCCCCCAAAAAATTGAAACAATACTTTTACCAGATTAAAATTACTTATCGCGTATATATGTAGATTATTTCGTGGTAAGCTCTTTTGTAATGCAAACACCAGGTACGCTCTGTTGACTTTCAATCAAAAGAGGTCTATATTACTGATATAAATTCGATCCTGGGTGTATGGATATTGATTATCCTTAAAATCGAAAAGATTTGAGTTAGAATTATCAGAAAATCCTCAATTTGATATCAAGTATCACATTGTTCGACCAGATGGAAAGGGGCTTAAAGATCATTCGCTTTTCCACCACTTTCCATTTTGAATGCGCCGAAAGGAAACCCGGGAGTTCATCCGCGGTCAGAGTTCGAATTGACGGAAAGGATTCATCTGGTCGTAATCCGAATTTTGTATATATGTATATATATATGTGCCAGATGAGGGGATCGTCTTCAGGACATTTCGCTGAAGCCCAACACTCGAGAAGGAGGTCCCAAACGACGAGCAGCGATTTACACGAGGCGTGACTCGTTTTCCGTATTTTCCCCCTCAAAGATCGGGTTTCCCGAGAGTGGTAACTGTAAACTTCAGTCGTTTATTTACCGCCATACATTCGGGCCACCAGATTGTACGTCGAAGAATATAGTTACTGTATCGTTAAAATCGTATATGTATCGTTAACGACCACTTCGTGCCGGTAACCGCTTTTAAAGTAGTGAATCAGATATACTGTACGCTTATTTTATGGTTCATGAAGTATCGAGGAGAAGAGCACGTGTTGTTAGCAGTGCGTCTGTGATCATGAAATCTGGCATCTATAAAGTTGTTGGGAATCTACGTTATACCGACTGAACTAAATTAATTAAAGAATGTAACGATTTATCCACAGTTGGTCTTTTTTTTATGATTAAAATAGAAAATCGACATCGATACATGAAATTTCGTGAAACTCAGTTTAGAAACGAATAAGAAACGAATGGAATAGATGTTAAAAAAATGTATATAATTTAATTTAATGAATTCATTTCCTAACCTAAAAGTGTAACAAATTATAATAGTTATTTGAACATGAAAATTATGCAATTTTACTTCTTGGAAATTGATTCTAATGTCTTGTGTTTAATACTTCAATCGTAGTAGTAAAATAGAAGACGACATTTTACCTAAAACGTTTAGTTTGTAATCTCCACATGCAAGGTTAGGAATTTTATGCGGTGTAATAGAAGCAATTGCCAATTAGAACTTAATTGGTATCATGAAAGTGTTCGATTTATACTTTGACATTAATTACATGTCAGTAATCGCAAACATCGCAGACTACGAATTTTTTTTTTGCGTAGGATCGAGTACAGTATATGTCATTATATATATATACAAAAAAATGGTCATTTACATAGAACATTTTTTATTCATGAATGAGGTGAAAAATGGATAAAAAAGTAAAGAAATAAAAAATGCACATTAAGATCAAAGTGTTGATATACTATATATATATATAGTGAGCATGAATCCAGGTTTATCTAACGTCGTAGACGCTTGAGAGAGATCATACAAGATCACGCACTGTTATGAAATGTAAATATTATGAAAAATTGTTCAAAGATTATCTATACAAGATTGCGAAAACTATATGTGAAAATCATGCGACCTATATGTATTCACGAAACATTCATAAATACTCTCTAAATTTCGTGGAGTGAATTTTCATTCCACAGAGAGTGAAAATTGTGTAACTCTTTCAAAGTAGTGAATTTACTCATATTTAAACATTGAAATTTCATTTCTTTGAAGAGTAGCTGAACTTTCACTTTTCAAGAGTGACATTTAACTCCAAGATAGTTGGACTGAAATTTCATCAAAATTCATGATCATCGCGGTTATAAATTCTTTCCTGAGATCTTCCACGATGTTACATAATGATAATGATATTACTAATAATATTGATGATGGTAACGGAGCATTTTGATTTTTCCGATTTCAATACCTAAAAGCTCTACATTTTTTATATTTTATCGTTTTCAATTATATTTGTATATTCAATTTATGCTTGACAGAAATTATACATTAGACAAAAATTTAAAAGTGATGGATACACATTAGCGAGTAAATTTTAAACAGCGTAAATTTCATTTACAACTTTTTCCATACATTCCGAGGGCATTATCGCAAAATCGAGCACGGAGGTTCAAAAACAGAGACGATATATATATGGACGATCGAAAGTTTTCTTCTTTTTTCTTTTTTTACGAGCTATTGTTATCGTCGGTCGCTGTTAACAAGATACTGTTTGGAGAATCGGATTGCGTTTCGAGTATCCGAGTCGTGTTGGTCACTGGCGTGCCACACATATATGTTTGCATTTCGTGCTAGTTTCTTAATGTCGTAAACGTAAACATCGGCTTAACAAATCACACGGTCTTGGCCCAACCCTCACGACAACAAACTATTCGGAAATTATAGTGACATTTTTTTTATCACTTTGTGCGCTATTCATATAATTTGGAAATATAATTATTTAACAAAATTGGTAAACTATATGTAATAGTTCTGAATCTTAGTTAATTTTATGGTTACATCATATTATTATTATTATTATTATATACATCTAAAAAAACTAGTCATTATTATACTATATACCTTATCGTCTGGGCACACTAGAAATTTTGTTTCCTTGACATAATTGAAATTTATTCAACATTTGTATCGGCTTTTCTTCTTCTTTTTTTAAAAATAATTTTAAATTATATTTTGCGGTTTTTAGATCTTTGTAAGCTGTCATTGTATAACCTTGTCGTCGTATTACAAGATAAACGTACCAATGGCTGCAGACGTGAACCTACAACTGGACAACCAAACCAAATGTCAAAATTGATTAGGCTGAGCAGCATAATAATATATAGCATGTATCCTATGTTTAGTCATTGGTACGTTTACCTTACTTTAAACAATTTCGATTGACTTTTTCTAACTTTAATTTGTTTTTCAATGTTGTCATTTTTATTTTTAGCATCTCAGTCGGTTTTCATAAATATTTTTTAAATCGATATCTTATATACATACATACATATATATATATATATATATATATATTTATATATATACACGTATATTATCAGGAAAGTGTATATATATATGAAACATATATAAAATCAATTTCAAAAGCAGAAATAGAAAAATTATTTTATTATCAGTGAAAGAGTTTTGTAAATACTCAAATACAGAGAAATTGTACTGTCAAAAAAGTCATAAAATCGGCACATCTGAAATGAAGTATCGAAGAAAACTTAATTAATGTCTAAATTGTGCTATAATTTTTCCAGTACATCCTGATTTATGTCGATATTCAGGTTTAAAATCTCCTGTCGATCGTAAGGACTTATTTTCAATTGTAAGATGATTTACTTTCAATATCTTCGATTTTTTGTCAATTTGTAAGCTTATATGTTGTAGATTCCCTGTTCCATGTGTTCACTGTTTCTCCTTACAATAACAAATAAAAAAATAATCAGACTTATAATTCAGTTTAATTTGAGTTTCAGTCCTGCTTATTTTTCATTTGTAATTGATTTGGAGTGAGAAAAGAGTGTGTCTGATATCAGTCTCTCAATCGCATTTACGAATCAGCCGTATAGGGCATCAAAAGGAAAATCACTGAGCCGTATATTTCATTGAAACGAGAGCATCCTGTTGGTAACTGATAAACAAACGATGATGACTCCCTCCGACGTAGATAAAAGAACGAGACTGGTAGAATCGGCAGCGTGAAATTCAAGTTAAAAAAAACGACCAGGTAAAATAAAATTGCTCTCAATTAATTAAATGTACAATTGCAGGGAGGAGGGCATGTGGTACAGATTATTTCATAAAATTCTATCTCTCATCCGTGGTAATATTCTACAAATGGTGTGTATACTGGTGTATTATAACGAGGCGCAGAATGTCAAGTAGAATTTCAATATGTATGATTAAATTATTTAAGTGAGATAGTGATTCAGACGGTCAGTTCATTAAATCAGTTGTTGTCATTTCTATCGTTATTGTTATTGTATATTAAGATATTTTTAATAAAAATATTTTCTAATCTTCGTTGAGTGTCTTATACCTATACACGTTAGTAATACAGTTCTTAAAATAGTAACATTTTTCTCTGTGAGTAAAAATTAAATTATTTGTATCTCGTATTTGTTTTATGTGAAAAAAGTCTATTGCCATTAAAGAATAACATTGTCATTGTGTGTTCTTTTTAAGACATATGTTTCTCCAGTAATTGATATCCAGTTGCTAGGGTACACACTTGCTTTCAACGTATCTATCGGACAGCTGTCGTAAAGCTTTTTTAAAAGCCCTTCGAAAGCAATAGTACTGTAAGGATAACTAATTTATCTGTTAAAGTGCTTCAAAATTTTGAAAATGCTGTATATCCTTGTCGTTTTAGAAGTGCAATGTAACGTTGAACTTCCGTTTTCGAAAATGTACCTTAAAGTGACAGTAAATGTGTTGTATTGAAATAAATCAATTTAATATAGAGGATCCCATTTATATATATATATATATATGTATGCGTGTCGAACAAAGTTCAATATCAAAATTTGATCGGATTGCTAGTTTAATGATAGCGAATTATTTTCAGTTGGCCTTTGAGGTCAATTCAATAATGCATTGCAACGATAGGGGCCATCATCAAGCATTTCGCGTGCCATTGATGTAGTCGTTGTCCCCTTATGTCCGGGCATATAGTCTCCAAGAGCCAACTAAATAATTCGTCATAATTATATAAAGGAGCAAAGCAGATAAAATTTTTGCACGGGAACTTTTTGGCTCAATTTGTGCGAAGAATCGACACAGCTGTTGGGCATATTTTACATACGTATACAGAGCCGTATATACAATATATATATATAAATTGCCCATAAATTGTACTCGAGAGTTTTTATTTCCTATGGAAAAGATGTAAATTTCTCGTTTCTTTTCTGGAATTGTCTGTTAAAAAAAAAAAAAAAATAAAAAATATGCACAGTCACTCAATTCAATAATGTTGGAGTTATTAGCGACAAAGAAAATTTAAACAATGAATGGAACAATAAAGCTGCGAGTAATTATTGATTATAACGAATGAATATGACAAGAAAATAAATGACCAAGCGCAAGCCAGGCTCACGCAATCAGAGTATAAGGGATTCCGCGCTATATAGTGTCACTTTTAGTAAATAGTCGATTACTAACAATGGAATCTTTTTATTCATAAGAAGAAAGAAGAAAGTATAAACTTTCCTTTTATTGATTTTCTTTCTTCAAATAACTTTCTTTTTATTGATTCTTTTCCTATCGGGTCGTATTAATTATTAAAGCGAAAAAGCGTATAATATTTCAATTATTTGATAGTCGTATTGCGTTAAAATTTTCCTTGAGTTCATTTTAAATGCGCGAAAAGCTCCAGTTCTCGTGTGAATATTATTAGGTCAGAGATGATGTCGTTGCATTTTATCCAAGATATATACCATGTTGTTTACGTGCTTTCTGTGCTTGTAAAGAAAATATATGTAAAAGAATGATTCTAAAATGCGAAGACAATGTATAACGTACAAAATTGAATGCATAATGTGAACTCATTGAATAGTTTCTCTTCACAAATTAAAATAAGTTGTTTCTATAAAAAGGTGTTTTTAATATTTGCATGTTTTTTTAATTGTTTATTATAATTAATTGATTATACATTTATACATATGCATCCATACATACACACACACACACACACACACATAAACACGCATGTGATATACATTGTTTTTTAATAATGTCGTATTTTCAATTTTACAGAGTTGCCTTATATACCAAGCCACGATTCTGTCTTGACAAATCCAATTCTAAAACAAGCTCCAACTTTCTACATTTCGCGCAGAATTCTCAAGATGTTCGATATTGAGTTTTCGAATTCTCTATATATATGCAATATGTATTTAAAATGGTTTCTCTCAAAAGTGTTCCAGTGGATGTTGTTCGAGTTGAATTGATCGAAGAAGTTTTCAGTTACGCGTGGATTCAAAAGATCAACATAATATGACGTTTTTAATAATCAAATAATAAATTTAATAATCACAATTCATCACTATGATTCTTTTTAAGCTAATTAACTTCTACACTGAAAAAAAATGTTCTACATTCAAGTAAATATTTATTTGGTAAATATTATATTTACTTGAATTAAGAATATATGTTTCTTTCGTTTTAAATAATCCTTTCTTAATTCGAGAAAATCTTTTCTCAATTCAAGTAAATATTTACTTGAAAATAACAAATTTTTATTTTTCATTGTACTTGTATTATTGGGAATTCATTCATTCATTCGTTCATGTACAACAAATAAATGAATTTATTTCTTGTACGTGAATAAATGAATTATTATCGGCGAAGATACATTTGAAATACGAATAAATTCATTTGTATACGTATTCCTTGTTTATATTATGTATGGTGAAATCTAAATTCTTTTCATTAATTTTGGTATTTCAATAAAATTTACATCCATTTTTATAATTTATTAATGGACAACCTCCAATTTGTACAGAATGTCTAACCGATTTCTTCAATTTTCAAATTAATTAACTTTACATCATTAAAAATAAGAACATTTATGGTTTATTAACATATTGTTTTTTGTAATTTTAATTTTTTAATTTTAATACAGTGTCACATTTCGTAAAGTGGTAAGCAGGCATTTACTATTGTTTATTATGTTATTCATGAAAAATGTGTTGTATCATCTTTTATCGAAATTTGTATTATTTTTCAAATAGATATAATTTTTGAATGAATGTAAAATTTAGTTACAAGTTCTTGTAAATTCGGCATTACTTGATTAAATTATTTTAATATTGCTGTTATACTATTGATTGACGAGTGTATGACGTCAATATATGATGATTGATGCTGATATCGAGTGGAGCGACCAAAAAGTATCAACGTTACGTATACGAAATTATTTGAATTGTGTCAACTTTTTTCAACAGTTTATGAATATAGTCTCAAAAGCTTCTAAAATGAAGTATGCGAACGTCTTTTTCTAGTAACTATTTTGGAATTGGATTTTTGTATTTTGTTTCATTTACACTTTACGAATTGTCAAAACATAAAATGTGAACGTTTACAAAAAAAAAAAAAAAAAATAAAAATCAAGTTATAATTTACAAAATGAAATAAATCTATGGTAGAAAATCGTCCGGGCAAAACTAGATTGCTATAAAATTAAAATAGGCCCTGGATAGCGATTTCTAGTAAAAACTAAATAAAGTAAATGCCGTCTAGTTTTTAGACAGAATCTGAGATTTTACGATTAGAAAACTAGTCAGGTATATGTCTAGTTTCTGTCAATGTAGCCACGAGAGCCTCGAGCACATGCAACCCTCATTTGCTATGTGTTGTTGAAATGTATTGATATTATTGTTTTCGGTCGCTTACATGAACCTACTGTTGTCTCTGTCTATTGTATTTTATAATGTAGATGCATTAGATAGATAGAGGAGGTAGGAGATGCTCAAGTAGTTGAGGGTTAGGTCACCCAAATTACTGTGTAGAATTTCCGTAGCACGTTTTGACACGTGACATCAGGTTAAAATAATATTAGGGCTAAACTGGAGTGGCACTGGTAATGTAATCTAACTATAATTATTTTTGGTGTAAAACTAGACTAATACTGGCTAATATTTTTATACAGTAATAACTGTCCGGGCACTAGCCGAATTTGTGTCCTATAGTATGTCTAGTGCCAGATTATTGTCAGGGAAAACTATCCAGTGCCTTTTTCTGAACCAGATTCAATTTCCACCTATAGTAAAATTCTTTTGGATTCTTTTCCTGGAGATTCTCAGTGACGTATAAGTGACGGGAAGGGTGAAAAGTTTCACCAAGAAATGCTACCAAGGATTTTGGGATGAAAGAACATTGGGAGGCTATACTCATCGCAGAAATGGACCCAAAGAAGAATGAAAAAAACAAAACAAAAAAGCAATGAACGAAATGAATTAAATAGTTCCATGGGGAAAGTATCGGATAGAAATTTTATCCGATGCAAACCGTCGTAATCCGAGAAAGCACGGAATCTGTCCTCCATCTAAACCGAGTCATTCCATATCGATTTTTCAATCAGTTTCAATCCGTGTCACATTGCAAAATTCAAAACATTTTGATCCGCCATATGGCTACTATAATCCGTTTCATTCCGAGATATCAATCCGAACGAATCTTATAGGTTATTCCGTCAGACATTTGTAATCCATTTCATTCCTTGATATTAATCCGAACGAATTTTGAGTTATTCCGACACACAGTTGCAATACGGTACACCGTTTTATTCCTTGATCGGACTGTATTGAATAGTTGCGGAATAAGTCCGATTAAACCTGATTAAATCAGATAGATGTATTCGCTAATTTTTGGATTCGGTCGGATTCAGCCGGATGGGAATGTTTAGAATAACTTCAGAATAAGTCTTGAATAGTTTCAGAATAAATCGGATCCTAGTAAACGAAAAAGGATTGGGAGTTCAAATTTTGGATTGAAAAGGATTGGGAAGTATTCATCTGTATGTAAAAGG
>JAPYZR010002471.1:0-18833 GCA_030522945.1 Trichopria nigra
GAATAGATTTCCACCAATAAATTCCCAAAATTGAAGAAACGGAAAAATTTTTGTTGGTAAATTCAATACTTCGCCGCCTTGCGTCAGGCGAAGTAATAATGAAAGAACTAGAAGAATAATGAAATTAATTAATTAATGGAAGTGTGAAATTATAAATGATCATCTAGAAGACAGTGTGAATTATTTCATACAATCAAGTAAAGAAGAACGTACCGAAAGGTCAATAGCATCAATGAGCAATGAACACATGAATTGGTGTAAGAATCAATAAAAACGAAAAATGAAAATGTGATTAAGTAGAATAAATATCGAATGAATGCTGAATAAATTTAAAAATGTTTGGCACAGTACGTAGCTTTTAATTGGTCATCCATTGACTATTGATTTGGATGTCGGATGCTCGCTATATAATGACAGCTTTTACGATTATTAGCTACCGAAATAACGAAGCTACGTACATTTTCCCTGCTGTGTTGGAACTATCCATACGATGCTGCGAATTTTCGGTGACATGTGAATAAATCGACATCTGACAGTGTCGAACATAAATTATATATTGAATATTCTTGGTAAATCAATTTTACAGTCTATTAAGTGGTCACTCAACAATTTGAAGGGAGAGTAGCGTGAAAATAGCGCAACGTCAAATTATCGCCCAATGTCAATCTCAGCGAAATCCGCATATAATAAAGTATAACCAGAACATCAACATAATATCGTTTAGTTCGACAGGGCGTTTCAACTCTAAACATGTAATATTTAGATTTTACATGTATTTCAGTAATATACATCAAAAGTAGTGTCACAAACCTAATACACTGTGCGATTTCTCGCATATAATCATTAATTAAACGCATAGAATTAATGAACGTATGTATAAGAAAGTCTTCCAACATTAAAAAAATGTTTCACTCTCCGATATTCAGTTTTACATGCGCACTTTTTCACAAGACGCGTTCCGAGTCCATTACGCATGATGTCGGAACAAAAGGCATTCGTCCAATGAACATACGCGCGCATATAACGTGTAGGCGTAAAAAAGAAAATTCAAACGCGCTATTCGTGAAAAATGAGCCGAGATAAAAAATTTACTACCGACCCTATCGTACCTAATTTACTTTCGGATTTATGTTCATTGTGTCTATTCATTTTCCGCATGAAGTACCCGGCAGTACTTTCTTATCATTCCGCGAAATTTTATTGGCTTTTACTTTTTCCCTTCATTATTTACCTTTGTATACTATCTCAGGTACTCCGATTCGAACGCTTTACAGAAATATTCGCGCGTGGGACATCTTCCATTTCTGTAACGTCCAGACGTCCGTCCATTGCTTGTACCACAATTTAAAATTTGTTGCTTCTTTTACAAGTTGTTTGATTTCATTGTTATATTTTAGATTATATATATATATATACTTTTCTGGATTTTATTGATTTATTTTCTGGTATGCATATTTTTTGTATGTTTTCTACCTTATGTGTTGCTCTTAAAAAATTATCTAAAAAATGAAAATTATTTCATAAAACTATACTGACTAAGAACCCCCTATATTATACCTATTTTCAAGCGGTTCTAATAATTTCTCAAAAATTCGGTCGCCATATTGGACCCGCCATTTTGAATTATCCAAATCTGACTTTGAATTCGTATTCAGCGTCCCCGAAAACCCCCGAGTAACGAGCATCAATCAAATCTGAGCAATTTTTAAAAACATCCGCCATTTTGGATCCGCCATTTTGATTTTTGAAATTCTAGTCGTTTGCTGTATAAGTTAAGCATTGAATCCGAATCCAAAGTCCGAATTTCAAGAATTTTCCGCCTTTTTTATTACGGTACAAAAAGTACATAAACGTAAGTTTTTTGAGGTTAGAAGGAAAATGCGAGAAAATTCTTTTGTATGTTTGCCGGTCACAATAAATATTTTTTTGTTATATAAATTCGAATGCGAAATCTATCAATCGGCACTGACGTCCAGTGGACGTCCACGAGTCGTCCATTTTACGACCATTCGTCCGTGGGCGAAAAATGGACATGTAACTTCCGTGTTACGTATTGTCGATTTTAAAAAGTTTTGATAATCGGAATATGAGGTTGTTTCGTAATTGGAATATGGACGTACACTATTACGTTTAGATATATTTAGGAATGATGATGGACATCCAGATGTCCATTGCTTGTATGCGATGCAATGGATCAATTGCTTAAGTACATGAAATCAATTAACAAATTAATGCATGTGTAAACACGTTAATAAATGAATTAATGAAAAAAAAAGAGTCAAATTTTCTCATTAATGTTAGAGTACTTCAACGAGTCCCCTAAATCGTACGTATTAACGTTATTCCGAGGGACTTATTTTCAAATTACTATATATTTTATTCGTTTCGCCAAGAAACAAACGTATAGATAATGAATCATTGTTTATAAATTACAGTTTCATTCAAACTCGAACAATGCTAAAATCGTGATTTCTGTTTTCAGCTCAATCAAAGCGACTCCAACAGCGTAATCTTGAACAACGTCACCGTGGATCTAGCCGGGAAATATCGATGCGAGGTCTCCAGCGATGCCCCGGTATTCTTCACGAGAATGGAATCGACTTATATGCACGTCGTCAGTAAGTATAACTTCTGGCAGTCGAAACTATATAGAATCATATGTATATATTATACATTATGTATATATGTGAGTATATAGGGGTCGTCTCGAGTTCGTATGCAGGCGTTATATAGTAGGTTGGGCACTTCGACTCCCTTTACCATTCTTACAGATATGATTGCATTCGTACCTGAAAGAGTCTTTTGCCTCCACGCGACGTAACCGTCAATCGATACGGGAGCTTGATCGCTGCGCAATTCGTAGGAACAGAATAATATAATGTCAATATGCCATGGCTGGCTTTTCTTGCCTCTCTACTGTTGAGAAAGTTTAGAAATCCTTTCATCGTCCTGCGCGCATAAAACCATCGAGGTGATTAATTTAATTCGTCCCCGGCGGCGTTCGTGCAGAAAACTCTCTTCATTTACTAAAAAGTACTTAATGAGTACAGAGTAAAGAAAGGAAGTCTCCCAGGATTGGACGAAAAGATGTATTAAAATCCTGTGGAAATTGGTTTTTGCTATTGCTTAATGCAAGTTTCGAGATTTCATAAAGTCGATTTCGTTTTCTACCCCATGTTAATGTAGAGTTTGTATACCTTGTAGTCCTTACGCAATGGTGCAATGGTATAGATTGCGGTTCAAGGGAGGAATAGACATTGCTGCAAACATTGTCTGAGTTGTAATCCCTAGTGTCATCGACATGTTTGTTTTGCCAGAATCTGACCGGATGTCCACATTTCTGTACTGATTGTACGTACACATGATTGTACGTTCTTTCAACGTTTCTTACTTTAAACAAAATCAGAACCATTCTTATGGTCCCCAATGACACATCCATTGTCAGACATGAATGCGCGTGCACAAATAGCACTGGACGTTCAATGTACGTCCGTATTTCCTTCATGTCACGTCCATGTGTCCATGGACGTAAAATGTACGTCCAGTCCACGTACATGTCTAGATGTACATTGTACATATATATCTGATGGACGTCCATATTACGTCTGCTTTTCAATCATGCAATCATGGACGTAAAATAGACGTACAATGTATGGTCCTTTTTCCGGTGCCTTGAAAATTTTTTTTTTGTGATCCTAAAATGGACGTGACCTGGACGTCCAATGGACGTAACTATACTTGGTTGAACGACCTATTGTCATTCAAAGTTCGTTTAATTTCATTACTTTATATTCAGTACTATTTAAATTCGTTTCATTCCAATTCATTTCATTCCATTTCTTTTCGTTTCATTTTAATTTGTTTTGTTTCATTTCATTCTTTTCGTTTCATTTAATTTCGATTTATTTCATTCTTTTTTGTTTCCCTTCATTTACTCTTTTTCATTTCATTCCATTTATTTTCCTTTCGTTTCATTTCATTTCATTTTGTTTCATTTCGTTTCGTTTCATTTTATTTCTTCACATTTTAATTCATTCCATCGCATTTCGTTTCCTATTTTCATTACGTTTCGTTTCATTACGTTACATTATTTTTCGTTTCACTTCATTTCACACTTTTACGTGTCATTTCGTTTCATTTCATTTCATTACATTTCACTCCGTTCCGTTTCATTTCTTCTTTTCGTTTTATTTTATTTTGTTTCGTTTCATTTCATTCTTTTTCGTTTCATTCCATTCCATTTCTTTTCACTCCGATTCATTTCGTTTCATTCCACCCCATTTTGTTTCATATTTTCATTTCGTTTCATTTCATCTGGACGTATACCAGACCATATTACGTCTGCTGTACATTAATTCATTGATGGACGTAAAATAGACGTCCAATGTAGGGCCAATTTTTCGATGTCTTGAAAATGTTTATTCCTCATCCCAAAATAGACGTGAACTGGACGTCCAACGGACGTACCTACTTGATTGAAGGACCAATTGTCATTTTAATTGTGAAATTTAAAATTGACATCTGCAATTTTTTTATCCGCCATCTTAATTTTTGTTGGAATGCAACATGTCGTTCTTAAAGTACATATTACGGATTCCTAATGATAAGAAACAAAAGAGTAAACGTTTACTTCACACTGTTATATATACTTTGTTTCGCAGGATCGAAATATTTCGTTTTGTTCCCGAACCTCTTCATTCTGTCTACCATATTGGATCCGACATTTTCGAACGTTATTTTCAATCATTTGCTCAAGCGAATCATTTGTCATTTGTCGCGATTCGTATATATATACGTATATAATTAATGTAGAAATTCACCTTCTAATAAGTTTCCTGATTGCACATTTCCCGAGATATAATCGGACGGCGAAAAAATGCTGTCTCGCAGCCGCGGTGAGATTGCTTTGATTAAATAAAACGTCACACTGATTATATACACAAGCGCGATTAAATTTAAATAATTGCGTGTATAATACGCGTAACTTTGATCCATTTGTATGTTTTTACCCTATCATGCCACGAGTTTGAATTACCGGAGATAAGTGGAAGAAGGAGAGAGAGAGAGAGAGAGAGAGAGAGAGAGAGAGAGAGAGAGATGACGATGCAGATTGAAATTCTGAAATAATTAATTCGCCGTCACGCGAAACACCTTCCGGTCCCGAAACACCGGCAATTAATACGTATACGGCAAGTCACGGTCGCAAGAAGCAGTCGATGATAAGAGCATTAACTCTTTTAAAAACTCGACTGGTGATTGTATGTGTAATATGTATTCAAAACGTGCAACAGAGTACTCGCGCCAGCAAGAAAGCCAAAGGATAGCGGTAAAAAAACAGTCAAAAACGAAAAGTCTCACGAAAATTCTGAACTTTTTTTGTAGAGTCGTTGCGTAATTCTTAATTATCAAAATGTGCGATCGTGATCATTAGGAGCTCATCCAAAATCCCTAAACTGATACCTATATAGGTTCGATATCTTTCGTGTATTTATTGCTACGTGTGTTTGTGTACGTGTGGCGAAAAATTTTTCAACACGGCCACCGGACAATCCAGAATTTGAAACGTGAATCAAAATTCAAAATTCAAAATGGCGTATGCTCAGGGAACCACGAATAAATGCAAAGTTTCGGAAAAAAGAATATGTATTGTGATGTAAAAACATACTATGTGTCACAAAGGGAGAAAATTGTTATTCGTGAAAGTGTGCATGTATGTATTCTTGTACTTTAAATGAAATTCTAAAAATTGAATTTTTTGACATTGAAAAATGATTGTAAAATTATCGTATATAATAAATGAATTATAAAAAGTTGAATGTTATAAACGTTTCGAAATTACTGCGAATACGAATGGAGAGTAACATTTTCAAAATGCAAAATGGCCGATGTGATATTTGATTAATTATATACGTAGGTATTAAATTTTACGTAATTCGCAATCGCTTTGTAATTAGCATAATGTATTGTTTTCATAATCCGTAATAATATCTGTGCATTTCATGTACATACTACATGTAATACTTTCTCAATATTTGCCTTTGCACCCAGGCGATAATGACGCGAGCTCCCGTATTTGCCGATTTGAAACTGGGAATCCAAACACGATAATCAGAATTGTAAATTGACTCGGGTTTTGAAACTGCTGGGATTTGTAATGTCGCGTGCGCATGATGATTGTTGGACTGACTTAAATGGTGGTTTTATCAAAGCTTAAATCGCGAGAACGTTTATACGCACACAGAGAAATGAAGGATTGATTTGCAAACAGAATATATATACGATAAATCAGGCGGTGCTAACGAAAATGCGATTTTAAATTTAATTATTGAAGGGAAGGGGGGTATGAATGTGAAAGTTGAAAGGATAAATTTTAACAACGAGAGATAGACATCTGAAATAAAAGTGTACGGAATTTTTTGAATTTACTGTTGGTTCCTTTTTGTGTAGGTGGTGAGAAAATAACAAAAATTCTTGTATTAATTATAAAAATAACGAATGGATCGAAACGAAATGAAATGAAACGAAATTAAACGATATGAAGTGAAGTGAAACAAAATTAAATGAAATGAAATGAAAAAGAAAGAAACGAAATGGCATGAAATGTAATGAAATGAAGTGAAACGAAAAAGAATAAAATGAAACGGAATGAAATAAATCGAAATTAAATGAAACTATGAAACGAAACGTGGTGTAATTTAATGAAATAAAATGAAATGAAACCAAAAGAAGTGGAGTGAAATGAATTTTAGAATGAAACGGAAAAGAATTAAATAAATCGAAATGAAATGAAAATATGAAACGAAACGCGGTGTAATTTAATGAAATGGAATGAAATGAAATGAAAAGGAATGAAATGAAGTGAAAAGGAATGAAATGAAGTGAAATGAAACGACACGAAACGAAACTAAAAGAAATGGAGTGAAATGAAATGGAATGAATCCAAAAATAGTGAAATGAAATGAAGCGAAAAAGGATGAAATGAAGTGAAACGAAAAATGAATGAAAATAATCAAAATGAAATGAAACAAAATATAAGGAAATGAATATATGAGACGAAACGTAGTGTAATTTAATGAAATAAAATGAAATGAAACGAAAAGAAATGGAATGAAATGAAATGAAATGGAATTAAATGAAAAGGAATGAAATGAAAAGGAATGAAATGAAGAGAAATGAAACGAAAAGAAATTTAATGAAATCAAGCGAAACGAAATAAAAAAATTAAACGGAATGGCGTGAAATGTAATATGAAATGAAATGAAATGTAACGAAATTAAAAAAAAAACGAAACGGAATGTCACGAATCGGAACGACATGAATCGAAATGAAACTAAACGAAACGAATCGGAACGAAACGAAATGAAATTGAATGATTGCGTTAATGAATCTCCGACTTATATAAATGATTGAATATCTAATGAAAAAAGAGATTGAATATCTAATGAAAAAGAGAATGAATTGCTGAAGGTGTCTAGGATAAAAATTATAATATAAAGTCAAACAATGAACAACACAGAATAACAGTTATGGTGATATGATTAAAGCAGGAAAAATTCCCTCGAATTTTTGTAATAAAATGCTCAAAAGTTTACATTTAAATGTATGCTCCGTGCATACATATGTATTTAAAAGTACGTAAAAATATACGATCTGGCAAATTCGACCAAAGATTCGCCCTCTCCTTTATTACATTAGGTTACGGCATCTTATGCGCAGCTTCAAACGGCGAAACTGCCGGAAGCCTGAAGGGGTTTTGGCAAAGGAATTTCTGTTTCTGAATGCGTGAGTAAATTCCGCGCCACTTGTGTCACCTTCCGTTTGCCTTGATCTTAAAACGCTGATATATACGGGGGATCCTTTTATTTAATGTATAAGAGCGGCGTTATCGTTTCTGTATTATCAAGCATTGGCGCGCATTGTTCGTACATTACTCTTCCTCGACGTCTTCAACTTAACGGTTTCCTAAATTACGAATGCAAAGTCTGTGGGTATACGCATATATAGTCTTCTGGTCTCTTTCCTCATCAGTAGGAATGTCTAATTAAAAGGAATTCGTTAAAATAAGCGAGCGAAAAATCCAAACCTCGTTATAAAAATAAACTAAATTCAAATCGCTCTTATGAAGTATATTTTCTATACGTACATTTTTAAGGGCTTAATTTACGTCTAGAAAAAAGTTCGTTTTTATGCACTAGTATGCATAAAAGACTTACATTATGCGCCCATAAAAGTCCTAAAAAATTGTTTATATATAAGTCTTTTACGCACTAGCGCATAAAAACAAAATGTACGTTCGCTTATTAATGGGCTTATTATTTGCCTTAAAATAACAATTAAAAATTTCGGATTTTAAATAGAATAATTTTAAATCTTGTTTTCAATTTAATGAAAATGAAATGTTGATAATTGAATTTGCAAAAAGTTATTCGTCACGAATAATACTTTGGAACGCCAAAATTAACAACATTATTATACAAATGCAAACGGATTATACGAAGATATTTAAAAAATGAATGCTTTTATTTTTAAATCGAATAAATCCTATATATATATGTGAAAGCTTTTAAAGGAGATATTTTATACTTTAACGTGCCGTTTGTGTCGTTAAGCTGCGACACCTGATGCACGTCACACGACGTAGCAAACTATAGAGCTATTGTTTTTTAATTGTGTCAGATCTCCCTTTGTTATCCATCAGTTGAAAAAAAAAAGTCCCTGATGCGCATAATTGCAATAAAAGAAAATCGTAACACAAGTGCATTGATCTCGTTCCGTATTTTTTTTTTTATTATAATGTATTCAATAATTATTATAATTATTCATAATTATCCATATAATTACACTTTGGTGTTTTTCAACTTTTCAACTTGTGATATTTACATTTTTTTTATTATTTCATTGTTTTCATTTAGTTTAAGTATACATTTTAAATATTATGCTCTACGTAAACTTACATTACTTTATAGGGCTATTTTAATGATACATATTATGCATTTAATTACTATCAACAGTTTCCATCACGTTGATAGACAATTCACTTTTATTATTTTATTCTTTTTATTTAGGGATTAATTTCCTTCGATGTTTCAATTCCCGTAAATCCGCAGCAATGCTCTCCATTTTATCGTTTCTTTTCGTCAACGTGGATTTGTTTTATCCGGTTTTATCCGGTCTAATACAGTTTTACCCAATTGGAACCGGTTTCGAGCGTTTTCCTCCGGTTTCGTTCGCTTTCGTTAGATTTCGTTCGGTTTCGTCAGGTTTCGTCAGGTTTCGTTTGCTACCTTTCGCTTTCGTTCGCTGGTGTAGAAATGATATTTATCTTTTTCGAAAAAACGTATTTCGCCAGCAATTCACGTAATTTTCAGTATCTTGTTTTATCCGATTTAATCCAATTTCATCCGATTTAATCTGGTTTGAACCCGTTTGGCCCGGTTTGATCCAATTTATAATCCGGTTTTATCTGGTTTAATAGTTTTATCTGGTCTAATACAGTTTTATCCGGTCTAATACAGTTTTATCCGTTTTTGACCGTTTTCGACCGTTTTCCTCCGATTCGTTCGCTTCCGTCAGGTATCGTTCGCTTTCGTATAGAAATGATTCGTTTTTCATCGACAATTGTCGTTAATTTTCAACTATTTATGCCATAATGTCTAATTATTGTCGTTTTCTTTCTTCTTGTCTTTAATTCATGGCTCAATTCTTATTTTACGGTCTTATTATAATTGTAAAGTGTCATATTCATTAAACTCGTTTTTGCTTTTTACTGAAAAGAAATTAGAAGATACTTTATTAAGGAAAGAAATCTCGAAATATTCAATTTTATTTTTAATAATAGTAATAATAATTGTAAAATCTGATAAATCTTAAAAATATTTGTTTAAAACGTATGAAATCGTATAAAACAAAAAAAGAATTTTAAATAACGTTTTTTTCATTTCACTGCAGTTTCATATAATTGTACGTGTTACATTATGTATAATGTAACACTATATATGGCTAAAGCATACATATATAGCTATAAAGTACGCCAACACATCCCGCACGTATCTTTTCATTATGTTGTGTCACACTTCTCCCGGAACAAAAATAAAACATTTTTCAACTTCGATCCATATTTCCTCCACTGTATCTTGGATTTCTTTCGGTAAGAAACATACAATTCTGCAGTTGCATAACGCGTTCGGAACCTATAACATTTTTAATATAAGTTACGTTACGTTTGAACGTCGACAAGAGGTCGACGGCAAATATAATAATAAACTTGATATTTCCCCAAGTAAGTCAATTTTATATTTATTTGTGCCGCGATTGCACATTTGAGTTTATAACTGTCGATAACGGACGTTCCGTCGTTATCTACGCTGGAGGTACTCGGTAGGTAATCATAGAACTCTAAACATTTATAAAAAAAAAGACTTCGTTAATACACGTGTATACAGGATTAATTGTACGCGATTATGAAAAACAATGGTTGAAAAAGTAGTAATGAAGTTTAGATCCAGTGTCCATATTTTTTTTCTTTTTTTTTTATAGCAATTTACGTTACCGACGGAATAACTTACATTCCTTGAGGGTTTAAAGTAGAACAGTTACCGACCTAACATTGCTATGAAGGATAATAGAGGGTTCACATTGAATTTTTTACCAATTTAACTACGATTTCTTTCGAGATTGCATATGTTATGCAGAATTATGCTACCAAAGCTCAAATTAGGAAAGAATATTTCAATCATTTTTAATTTAAACATTACGTGTTACAAGGTTCTGTCGGTAACTGTTCTACTATTTTAGATCCCCGGTCATAATAAACGTAAAATTTTCATCGACAATATTTTGTAATCTACAAACGATTTATTCATTGTCATTACCCAATGTTGGTAATGATAAAGCTGAAGTCACACGAACATTTGTAATACATCAATTTTACATAATTTGTAGGTTAGCCGGTAAATAGGAATAGCAATAAATACTTTCAGGGATCCCTCTAGCGGTGACTGACGAAACTCTTACGATATGTTACGAAGACTACGAGGTATTCAGACGTGCCTTGATTTTTGATACTATACAACGAGAAGAAATTTGGCTTTTTAACATTCCAATAGGCCGGAATAATCCTATTTTCAGGTATGTGCCGAAACTCAATTAAATCGTGGCCAAAGTTTATCGTGAGAAGATGTATAAAAAGAAAGAAAGAAAAGAAAACACCCCATACGCGCCGTAAAACCTAAACCCCCTTTCTTTGGTTCAATTCCATTACCGTTCCGCGCGTTTCTTTCGCAATCACGCCCCTGTGCATCAGGGCGCCCCCGCGGCCGCGGATAACTCGAAAATTTCCGCATTCCGGTGGCGATACGAGATACCCGGAAAAGGAATTCGCTTCACCCCGGAACAACGACGACGAGCGAACGAACTCGTCGTTGCACGCAGGAGCTATACTACTCTCTTAGTCTCTTCCCTTGTGCAAAAGTGCGGAATCACCTGGGGGGGAAGATCGCTGAGTCAGTGGCTCGTCATTTTTCTCCGTCCCAAATCCTTATTTTCTCCTTTTCATTCGACACTGCGCGGCTTCTCATTACTTTTCGATGATGGGCCGCTCCGGCTCGTCGCCTGCTCGCTCGCGAATTCGAAATCGATACGAGTGACGACGAAGACCTTTCTTTTCACGGCGACCAACAATGCCCAGGAATCCGAAGGGCTGCTGATTGATTCGAGACGAATCGCGGCGATCGCCTTTTTGCAGCATCGCGGCGAAATTCCACACTGTATAGCGCGACGTCACGCCTTCCGGGATAATCCTGCGTGACCCCATGGCGAATATCGCCCGAATGTCCCGAGACATGTGAGAGAAGCGATTTTTTCGGACCTACAGAGTGTACCGTTCGACTATTCGTCACGTGCGTGCCGAGTACAGTGCTCGATGGCGTCTTTTACCTTTTCGTTTGTTTAGCATGCCAATCACCGATATATGTTACGTAAGTGAAGCGAATTGGAACCGCCGGCAGATTAAATATATATTGCGGACATCAAGTCTCCGTCGTCTTCTTATTTGAAGAATTCGTCAATTTTTTAAGATTGTCTTTCATTATCGTCTGTTTTGACGTTTTTCGGTTGTTCTGGGATACTGTTAAGGGGGCCCAAAGCAAAACAGTTACCGAACGAGTTTTTCAACAGTGAATTAAGGTGTGAATAAAAACTGATTGAAACGATTTTTATTTATACTTTTCCAGTTTTAAGGTTAGGTCGGTATAACTGTTCTACTTTAGAACCCCCCTTAAGAGTGCAATTTCTTCTTTTTATTTAAGTTTCGCGAGTTTTTCTCAAATTTTCGTGACTTGTGAAGTGAAGTGTGTTTAGCCAGTGAGGCCCAAAGGGTCGAACACGGTCAATCTTGCGAGCGAAGCGAGCTACGCGCGATAGCGCGCCAGGGCGGCCAGGGGTCCAGGGGGCAGAGCCCCGGTGGGGTTGGCGGCCAAAGGCCGCAGGGGCGAAGCCCCTAGTTTCCGTTAAATATCGTTGATTTTCGTTAGTTTTCGCTAATTTTCGATAGTTTTCGTTAATTTCCGTTAGTTTTCGTCAATTTCCGTTAAATTTCGTTAACTTTCGTAAGTTCTCGTTAATATTATTGTTAATTTTCATTAATGTTCATTATTTTTCGTCTTATCGTTGCTTTCCGTCAATTTTCGACACATTTCGTTAATCGTCCTTCATTTCATTCATTTCCGTTATTCTTCGTTTTTTTTTCGTAACTTTTCGCCAATTATAATTAATTTACGTAAATTTTCGTGACTTTTCGTTAGTTTTCGCCCATTTTCGTTAATTTCCGTCAGTTCTCGTCAATTTTCGAAACTGTTCGATCTTCGTCACATTTCGTTAATTATCGTTATTTTTCGTTCATTTTACGTAAATAAACATTAATTTTCATATCTTTTCGTAGCCGTTCGACAATTTAGATGAAGTTCCGTTATACTTTCCATTACTTCCAGTCAATTTTCGTCAACTTTCGTCAATGTTCGTTAGTCTTCGTGAATTTTCGTCCATTTTCGTCCATTTTCGTCCATTTTCGTTTATTTCCGTCAGTTCTCGTCAATTTTCGACATATTTCCTTAATTATATCGATAGTTTTCGTTCATTTACGTAAATTTTCATTCATTTTGGTATTTTTTCGTATCTGTACGTCAACTTAGATTAAGGTTCGTTATACTTTCCATTTCTTTTAGTCATTTTTCGTCTATTTTCGTTAATTTTCGTTAATTTTCGTCAATTTTCGTTAATGTCCGTTAATTTTCGTTAATTTTTGTGTATTTCCGTTGCTTTTCGCGAATTTAGGTTAATTTTCGCGTTGCTTTCCGTTACATTTTTTTTATTCATTTTTTTTTTTCGTTAATCATTGGTGATGTACTCGTTAATATCGAAATGGAGCATTATAATTCTAACTTTATTGAAAAATAAGCTATACGTATCATAATGGTAAAAATCAGGAGAGTTCGTCGGGCCCTTCACGCGTAGGAGTCCGCGGGCCCGCGCGGTACGCACGCACGCAAGCTTCTTTTTCCGCGTTCCCGTGGCGCTGCGCTATATGGATCCTTTTTTTCTCTTTTCCTTTTTCTTCCTTTTTTTTATTTATTCCATTTTATCGCTCGCAAATCTGCCCAAGGTGAAAGAAGGCAGTGCATTGTCACCGTAATCGCGTCCAATTAAAACGCAGTTGCCCGGAGGCTATACGCGATGAGCTATATATATATATACGTATACTATACGCGGAGGAGGTTCCCACCGACGCGGCGGCGACTCCATCTCCCGGAGCGTCGACCTACAATCTCACCTTTTCAGTCATTCGGCGCGGATGATTTATAGAATAATTCGGTGAGTATAAACCACGGACGATTTGTCATTAACAATCGAGGACGTGGTGATCGCTACCGCGCCAATTTTCCACTTTGATAATTTTTCTTGATTTCAACGAGCTCGGCCGCAACGCTATTCGTTTATAGGCCCCCCTCTTTTATTCATAAAGCTCCGCGAAAATCCCGTTGAATTTCGCTGATCCCGAATCTGTATCGTCCGTTATATGTACATATATACACTCGACGCGTGAGTATACGCAGCGAGTTTGCCAGCTATCTTCGCGCGAATTTCCCACATTTCAATTATAAATGATGCTGGTCGACAAAATCTGACCTCATATAGTATATATATATACATATAGGGAACCCTCAGGGTCGGAAATGTACAATTTTCTGCCTTCTTTCCAATTCGCTGAACTTTAAACCGTTGATGGCGACTTTCTTAATGATTTCTTCATTCCGAACATATATTTCCTTTCGCGCCGAATGGTTTCCAGTTTAACATACATTTTTTACACATAATTCTAATGGTCTCTTGTCGAGAATTATTGTTCGATTATCGGGAGCTTATAGCCATAATAAACGTAAATCAACAACGAGAATTTACGAAGACTGACGGGAATTGATAAACATTGATGAGAATAATTAAACAAAAATCGTTGAAAAATGATTGAAATTTAAGGAAAGGCATCGACGATTTACGGAAAGTAACGAACATTTACGAAAGAATACGATTACACGAATATTAATTTAAAAAATAGTAAAAGTTTGTGCAAACGCTAGATGTTGACGAGAATTCACGAGAATTGACGAGAATTGATGAGAATTAATGAAAATTGATAAGAGTTGACGATAAAGGACGAAGATTGACGATGATTAACGAGAATTGAAGAAAAGTATAAAGCAGACTCACGAATTTTGAAAAAAAAAATAGTAATATTACAGTAAAAACAACCGAGGCAGTTGAAAATGACGAACATTAACGAGATTTGACGAGAATGGACGACGATAATTAACAAAAAGTAACAACAATAATAATAAATAAAAAATAACAGTCTCACGAATCTTGACGAAAGAAAGTACAAATTCTAATAAAAAAACTCTCGAGACAGATGAAAATTCAAGAAAATTAAAGAGATTTATCGAAGATTGACGAGGATTGACGAGGATTGACGAACATTGACGAAAATTAACGAAAATGTACGAAAGCACATGAAATTGACAAAAAAAAATATACGAATGAATGAAAACTGAGGCAGATGTAAATTGACAAAAATTAATGGGAATTGACGAGAATTGCCGACTAATTAACGAAAATCGACGACGATTAACAAAAAGTAACAACAATAATAAATGAACAGTAACCCATAATCTCACGAATCTTGACAAAAAGAAAGTACAAATTATAATAAAAAATCCTTCGCGATGCAAACGAAAATTCAAGAAAATTAATGAGATTTACCGAGGATTGACGAGGATTGACGGAAGTTACCGAAAATGTACGAAGCACTTGAAATTTCGAATATTGACAAGAATGATAAAAAATTAATAAAACTCCCGAGACATATGGAAATTGACAAAAATTAATGTGAATTAGAAAACATTGACGAAGGATGACGCGAATCGACGAAGACAGGCCAAAATTGACGAAAATTAGTGAAAATTGATCATTGAAAAATTATCGAAAAGTAAGGACAATTAACAAGAAATTGCGAAAATCTACGAAGTAACACTATACCTAAAATTAAAAAGAAATTAGTATTTTTCTCACCTAGGGCATGAAATATCACTTTACTTATTGATATCAAAATTTGAAATCAATGCTTGGATTTGAGCGATTTCGAATAATGCGTTTAAAATTTCATAAATCGATACCTTTTTTCATTGTTCGTCTGGGTGTGCGCAAAATCGCATTTTTGCGCCTACTGTAGTAAAATAATATTTTTCGTGCGATAATTCGGTATTACGGTATGTAAAAAGGCAAAAAACATCAGACCAAGATTACCAAAAAAAGACGAAAGTTAGCAGAAAGTGACTAAAAATTGATAAAAGTACACGAAACTTGTCAACAAAAAAAGTTATTATTTTCATTATTTGTATTAAAATCGAGTATAATTATTTTTATTGTATTAATTTGCATTGAAATCAAGATAATTAAAATAAATGATGGCAAAAACTGTCGATAAACAACTTTAGAGGTTTGAAAAAATCCAAAACTGACGTAAAAATTGGACGATGATGATATACGACGCGTAATTTATACACATACAACGTCAGTAAGTTATAGGTCATATATCGGCAATTTGCGGTCCGCCGCCGTAAATTGTTCTATTACATGCGGACGCGTATACATATATATAATAACCAGTTTTTCCTTCCGAGTCTTATACCTTTTGAAAACGGCCCAATTTAGATTAAATATTTTATAGATTATCCATAATTTTATATGGAAAAGCATAAAAGCTTTACAGAAGCGACAATACACACGATCGAGGCAATGCATGTGGATTATATTTGTCTCGATATAAATTTTGTATCATATATTTTACGGTAGGCGCGTTGCTGCATGATTAAATTTATATGACGTACAAAATCAATATATAAATCAGGATTATATTTTCCTTGTAAGTATGTAGCATATATAAACTATATATATATATATATATATTGTAAGTATTTTTTTATTAAATGTAGATGCCTAAAAAAATTAATAATCGTTTCATTGGCCCGAAATCAAAATAATTAAATCAATAATATGATTATAGTTTAAAACAATGTTTGCGATATTGTTCAAAATACATTTGACTTTTTTCCAACTTCAGACTGGAGAAAGAAATTTTATCAAAGCTTCTGCTGTACATATACATATAATTTTATAGAAGGGTGGTTACGAGGACATTTTTTTGAAATATAATGGTAGTTATGGGGACATTTGGTACTTACGGGGACTGTCCCTGTAATATTTTTAAAACGTTGCTTCGCAACGTTTCAACGGACAGTCCTCGTAACCACCCTTGTATACAATTATATATGTATATAATTGTATAAATTATATATATATATAGACCACGCATGTTATTGGGACATATCAAATTATATATAATGTATATATGCTATATATATGATTAAATTAGGTATTACGTGTCAATCAACGTTTATACATGATCGCTTGTATACGATCGCTTATATATATGAGAGGGTGACAAATATGGCAAGGTACTGTAATATTTTTCTATCCGTATACCATCAAATCTGCAAAAATAATTAATTGGACATATTTATATTTATTTATTTATAAAACAAAATAAAAGCGTGGTCTTCGTCGACAACTATAAAAAATTGAAAGAAGTATTTACAAAAGTATTTAAAAAATTTTGAATTTGGAATGTATATATATTTTTAAATCGTTTGAAATATATATAGAAGATACTACTAAATTATTATTTTATTCCAAGATTTTGATATAAAAATTCCTATATTTTTTTCAAAAGAGTAAAATGTTTGCAACGAACAGATTTCTGGTTTACCGACTGAAAGCGTACGATTCACCTTTCGAAGAGAACAAAAAAAAAAAAACAAGAAAAAAGCATATACAATTTGTATACGAAAAATAGCCGCTTTCCTCAAAAACGCGCAACTTTTCCCGGCGAATCGCCTGACTTTACCATAATAACTCGACGAATAAATCAATAGAGTTTATAAAACAAATGTTTACTTCCCTTGCTGGTGGTTTGTTATATATAAGAAGCATCTTGATGTGTAGCAGTAATATTCTCAACTTCAAAAAAAAAAAAGAAAAAAAACAACGATCGTAGAGTAAACGTTCATTTAAATTGAATATCACGTCGCTGCGAAAACCATAAACGAGATATAATGAAATGTAAATATGTAGCATTAGAAATGAAAAAAATTCGCTTCCTTGTACATAACGTATATAGGTATATTATACGATTTATTTCTTTTCCCAACGAACAAAAGTTCTCGTGTCTTATTAATTATAAACCTCTAACTTGCACTGTCATTCCGAATCAATCGTGATACGCAATTAAAAGTGCGATAAATATATATGTATATATCTACATTTACATTGTTATGATTTTCATCTCTGTGAGAAATAAAATTCAATAATGATAATTATGAATGATATATTAATTGAAAAAAGTAATTAAGGTTAATTATTTATGCACGTGACGTGACCGTGCAAATTTTTAATCTGGAAATACAGAAAATGCCATCATTATAAAAATTAATATTGAATTATTTGCTTATATATGTGCATATAATTTATAAAATATGTGTATATAAAATGCATACATATTATTATATATATATATATATATATATATATATATATATATATATATATATATTATAATACCATTGATATACCATTGATTTAACCGTTGGCCCCTCACGTAATTGTATTTGCGTAGTTTGCATGGGCCTACCAAAAATAATTTGCCATATTACATAAGTAGCAATCAAATTAAATTGTTCATTATAGACACCGTTTATATATTTTTCCTAACGAGTGCGCAAAATAAATTCGATTTTGATTTACTTACTATTTTCCCACGCTTCTATTTGACACATCAATGTTTATGGTTGGTACACCCATATATAAATATTATTATATAATATTAACCATATGATATGGTTGCTTCAATAATACTTTTTTCGGTTTGTACTGGGTTGAAGATAGATGGCTGAAACTGGGAAAGAAATTTAAAAGTTTTTAATTTTTGTATCATTTCAAATATTCAAGTCATTAAGGTGGTTCTAAAGTAGTAACAGTTATCGACCGAGCTTTTCAACCATAAAATTATAAATAAAATGGGATTGAAACGTTTTATTTCAAAATTTGGGCTTTGGAAGGGTGATTCTACGTAATATATACAATCCTTAAAAAAATATCGATGAAATTGGTTCAAAATTAAACGAGTATTATCCGAAATAAATTATTTTCTCTTGCCAGCACCAAAAATA
>JAPYZR010002472.1:0-33783 GCA_030522945.1 Trichopria nigra
GCGCTCTTTTACTTTCTAGGTTACGTTGGTAACGGTTCTACATTATACTCCCCTTAAGGAAGGATATTCATTATGAAAATCTATTACTTTTTTTTTTTTTTTTTATCTTTTTTTTTATTTTTTTTTCCAGTGGTCATTTTTTTTTTATTTCTTGATTAATTTAAATTTTCGGAATTTGCGTCTTTTTTTTTTTTTTTTTTGCATGACTTTCCTTGAAAATTTTACAATATGAGTTAATCACATGTATAAAAGACACACTTTCTCATTGAAAAAATATTAGATAACATTAGTCATTACATATGTTATATTTATATTTCAACGATGCACCATTTTTAGAATTTTATAATAATTAGATTTGACAAAAAAAAAAAAGTAATAGATTTTCATAATGAATATCCTTCCTTAAGGGGAGTATAATGTAGAACCGTTACCAACGTAACCTAGAAAGTAAAAGAGCGCTGCAATGTTTTTTTCAAAATTTGATCTATGATACTAGAATTCTATACACAATAAATAGGATTCCAATGAATGAAATTTTTGAAAATTATCATTTTTTTTTTTTTTTAATTTTAATTTTCAAAATTTCTCGTTAAATTTTCGATCGATTTTACAGGTAATTTTAGAATGTTTATGTATAATGCGTAAAATTACATCACTAGAGCACAAATTTTGCAAAAAGGTTTTTAATAATTTTTAATTTGCACTTTTTTTCTTTCTAGATAGCTCGGAATCAGTTCTATCTTTTTAATCGACTTAAAATAACAACTGATATAACCAAATGTTCAAGGATTTTTTTTTTTATATTTCACATTACGCTGAAGTTTGCACTGTCGAGAAGATAAATATTCCGATTTTGGCGAATGTTTCAATTGTGCTCCCTAATTTTTTTTCAGACTTCGAATGAAATTCGGACCCAAATACTTTATTCGACATTGTTATCGTATTGATAAGTTTTTTTAAAATAAAGTGAAAAAATAGGAGAAGAATAGGGTACGTGCAGTAAGATAGGGAAAATATAAATAATATAAAGATCGGAAAAAACAGGAATTACATGATATTTTTAGGAGAACCGTCTACTTTGCACCCCAGTAAAAGAATCGTTTTCTGTGATTAACAATTGCTTCTAAATCCTTGTTAATCCAAGTTTTGATATTTTACTCATTATTTTACTATCATCATGAATCTGTAATAATTTCGAAATTTTCTTTACTTATGAAAAACATTAAGATTACATATGTTATCACGCTGCAGGATGGCATCATGTGCCCTGGTCGAGACCGACCTATAAAATAGAGATAATGAAATTGCTCATCAATGTACATACAGGTAAATGTAGGACAAACTTTCTGGTGTTAAAAGTAACGCATCAACTTATTCTGCAGCCAAAATTCCTAAGAATGGATTTTATCAACTCCGGATTATTTTAAGCTTTCTAACCTTCTTCTAGCCAAATTCCTAACCAAAATCGAAATTCCTAACCAAAATATGCCAATTTAGTTAAGTCAGCCTCTGAAATGACAAAGAGGCTTTGCTAAATCGCGGTGTAAAGCATATCATGCATTTATGAAGATCCAATTAATAAAGAACACGAGAAAATCAACCGATTGGTAAGTTGAGGAATTTTAGTAGCCTCCAATGTTTAAAGAAGTTAACATCGACAAAGGAAATATGACTTTCTTGCTTCAAAGAAGAAGAAATATAGAAATGGAACTGTTTCCTAACCCTCAAGAATTGGTCAAGGCTTGATCTGTGGAAAACCATCATGATGAGATCGTTAAGTTATTCAAGCACAATCACTTCATGGATATCAGTCGAGAGTTGCACGACTATTTAGCATCCGGCAAAGGGGAACTCTTAGTATACAGTACCCTGCGGGCTCGTGTCACCAATGACGGGTACTTGACTGCACACGCGCATAAAGAACATCTTTATGATTTTTTTTTTTTTTTTTTTTTTTTTATTTTTACTTTTATGTCATTTTTGTGGATATTGCGTCGTTGGGATCTACATTAACAATATTGCAAGGCAGGTTTATTGAGGCGAGAGATATGAACTTGGACAAATCTCTTACGGGTGTTTGTGTAGTAGAATAGTTCTAATAATCTACTATTCTTCTCCGGGTCACTTTATTGCGTTCGTAATAACACACACTTATATATTATGGTATTTTCACTGTTCAATTATTATTGCTTTATTAAATAAAACCGTTGACAGTAATCAATTAACTTTACATGAATTAACGATCTACGAACGCGCCGAGTTTCGATATTTTAAAGAGCAATATATTTATTACGGAACGTTTTAAATAATGATGACCAAAGTGAACCACATTGTTGTAATTCATGAATATTACCAGAAATTAAGGCCTTACGTCACAGTCGAATTAAAAAAAAAACGATTTTTTTTTATTGGCTTAATCGATGCCGCAACGTGTCAAGAATACGATGGAAATAGTTTTATGACGGTAATAGTTTGATAACGGAAATATTTAATTGTATATATATAGAAAAATATTCGGTTTTGGGCGGATTGCATCATCCAAAAGCAATGGTGGAATTCAGTTGAACAACATCACATCAATCAAGAAACAATGTTTTTTTTTTTTAATTGGATTGCAGGATGACTGATTTTTAATAAAAGAACGGCTAGGTTTTTAATAATATTCACAATTGTACTGTCAATGAACAAGTAGGTCAATTTTTCTCACGATATATGTCAATATCACGATATCAATGTCAATTTTTGAAAAGTTTGCCATTTCTTCCAAATTCAATATTTTGTTGTTTTTTTTTTACTCAAGCTGTGCTGCTTAAAGTTTGACTCTTTTTCAACGCTACACTGAATAGCCATTTTTCGTGAAGTCAAAATTTTTAAAAATTTCTCTTAATCCAAACTGTTAAATTGTGAAAGGGGAAAAGAATAATTTAATTCAGGGGAAAAAACGCATTTAAAAGACACGTATGGCACGCTGCGAAATGAAAAAGATGACATTTGCCTTCCTCCAACCGGATTCTGTATCTTAATATCGTCGATGATGACGTTATACTCGTTAACAACAATTGAAAACAGTACACTGTCGACGTTTTCATGGCTATTCAGCAGAAAAATCCACTTCACCGCACTATAGCTCTTATCTTTTATCCATATTTTGATTAATAAAGAATATCGATATTTCTTTTTAAATAATAATTAAATAATAAAATAGATTTTTCATGATATTCAAAGTCATTGAAAATAATCAATGAAATAAAAAAAAAATTAAACACTTTTCTCCAGCACAACTTCATGTAGATTCCTGTACTGAACGAAAAACGTAGGACGAATTTTATCAATATAATTAGCACATTAGTAGTTCATTATTGCGTTGCTTTATCGTTGTAAATTATCTGAACTGCTATACATGTGAGTTTTCTCAAAGACTTTTACTCCCTACACTGCACAAAAAGTTGTGGTAATTTTAAGCACGCGTTTAAAACAATTTTTCTTTGATTTTAATTAATTATTTTTTGCTTTCTAGTCTCACGTGTGCAAAATTTTCTAATCAATTTTATACACTTTGGTTGGATTATGGCATAGATATGTCTCAAATTTCATGTTTACTTAAGTTTATCCTCACTTGATCACATCCGAAATAGAACAATATACTTACCGGCCAATAACATAACAATTCATTTAATTGTTATTTTTCTAGAAAAGAAATAAAGAAGCAAGCAAAATTCACATCATATACGACTTTTATATTTCAATATAAAAAAACAAATACCAACAAATTTATGCCACATCCTTAAGTAAGTGATCAGTTTCAATTAATATATTATACTGCATTGTCATTCATTTCAAATCCCAATTACATCCCGAAGTGCGTACAAAATCAAGTGCAAAATTCCACCACCCCAAGAATTAATAAAGAATCCGAGTTAATAAACCGTTATGTTAAAAAAAAAAAAAAAAACAATGTCAGATTTGCTCCGTTCACAGGGTTCACAGTATCTGAGCCATTTGAAGCAATTGAAGTTTTATTAAATGTCATTGCCCTAAGATTTTATATTCTTCAATCGAGATCGAAGGGCTGAGTTCGATGACTCATTCACGAATAGAAATTCATTTCGTTCATTTTGAAAAAATGAGGTATTTATAAGATGGACTATTCGTAGCAGGGGGGAAGTACGGCCTTCTGTATGTGTGTGTGTGTGCGTGTGTGTGTAGAAAATAATGAAGGAACTCTAGTTTGAAAAGTTTTCATTTTTATTAAAAAGTAACTTTTAAGGTTAAATGTAGCAGAATTTACTTCCGTCTTACGTTTTCTCCATAACAGAAGTCAAATAAGTTACCGGTATTTAAATCAATATCTCGATTTAGAAATATTTAAGGAAAGAGTATTTAGTTTAATATTTTCTTATGTCGTAAATCTAAATTACTCTAATGTCAGACGAAATGTGATGATGCCCAAGCCGACAAAAAATGTTAATCTACTAACAAAAATCATGAGTCAAAGGATAATGTTATCATATATATAAAATACTAGCACGTTTTATCGTCAAGAATGACAATAGCCATCAAGGGGCTTGAACAATCGAATTACAAGAATTTTAGTTTTCATTGTCAAATTTTTATTTTAAAATTTTCAATAAATAATAATAATGTTTTATTATTATTAAGTGATACGAACAGCATAGTTTTGTCCTACTGGACAAGTTGACAATAATTCAGCAAGACGAAGCAAAAAAAAAATTAAATTTCATATTCATTATTTGTCCGTTACCTTTCTAAATAATCGTTACTTGTTACATAAACGTTACATAATCGTGACATGTAGCTGTTACTTTTGTGTTTGTTGGGCTATGCTATAGAGGGAATGGAAAAATGCTCATAAATATCCTTGATCAACAAAGTACTATGTAAAAAAATTAATTTCAAATATATTTAGAGGTTATGTTACCTGCTCATGAATTAACTAGAATTATAATGCATACACCGTAAAGAATTTCAAGTCGAAAAAAAATGTCAATTTTTTCATTGTTCTTTGTATATTCAGTTATATTTTTCAATTCCTTTGCAGGAATTCAGCATTAAGCACTCGTGAATGAAGAAATTAGATTGAAATTTTTTTTTAAATTCACCTGTTGATTGAATTGTTAGAATTGAAAACGCCAAAAAACTATTAAGCCATAAAATCCATTAATCGTATTTTTTTTTATCTTATCTACAAATGTAAAACAATGATAAAATATCTTATTATTAAATGGTAGTGTGATTTTTTGTTTTAATGCGAATGATGGTAATTCCCAATACCGACGAAATTAACCTAGGGTTATACAGTTAAAACTGAAAACTCTTTGTTTGTCTTCAATAAAATTTGCTCACATCTCCAGCTCAGAATAATTCAAACACTATATTCTCTTTTCATTATATGCTGCGGAAGTTCGAAACGTTAAGTCCCAAGAACATCGTAAAAAAAAACGTGTGCCTCTGTTATTTGTTCATGTTCCCTCCGTAAATAATCAAAAACATTAACATTTCATTTGAAGTAATTTATATAATTTCCATAACACTTCAATGTTTCGTAAATCAACGTGTTTAGTTGTTTTCGTAGCGCAGACAAATGAAAAAAGTACCCAGACAGCATTTGTTACTTCTCATTTGTTATACTTAAGGGGATTTTATCGTGCGCTGACAATGTAAAAACAATTTTATTAATTGTTGCGAAATCCTTTCGCCTTGGTAGAAATTAATCGTGGCATTCCGTTATATTGTAAAGGCCCTACATCGAAAAACCATTATAAAATATGTAGGATAAAATCTCTCGATTCGTTCGAGATTTTGTGTAGAAAATCTAGAAATTTGAAAGTGTAAATTACTATAAATTCTGGACAGATAAAAGATGAATTCTACCTGGTTTCTATATCGGTTTTGTCTAGAAGATACTAAATATGATCATATTTATATCAAATTATTTTCTAGGTTAAAATAAAGTAGCTTATTCACAGTAATTAATGAAATTATTATACAGCTAGTAAGTATTATAAAATTCATCGAGATGAAAAAGAAAGAACGTGAACTGTTTCGTAAATGAAAATATAAAGCTAAATTAAAAGTGAAAAATAATTTAATATTTCATGAAAATTATTTTCATAATGATACTTATGAAACTTTTGCCAAATTGCAAATATTAGAAAAATAAAAGAAAAATGATAATATTCATTGTGTTGGCAACGAAGAATGTCAGGATCAAAGGAAGAGTAGAGGAATTATGCTTAGAAGTAAAAGAGGGTCGTGAAGAAAGAGAAGAGAATGACAGGTACACGACAGATTTTACGGTTCTGAATCTATGCAGTTTTTCCTAGATAAAAACTGGACAGATTCTTTTTAAATCCTTTACATAGATTGTTATCTTAGCCCTATGTATACATTAGGCGTCTACCTGCGGATATTGGGACTACACAGTTTTCCAGTCTAGAATCAGTAATTATTCTTGGTAATCTGGACAGAATCGATACAGCGCCACGATTAATTTATACCAGGGCGTCATCTATAAGAATGGCGGCTGCTAGAAGTTGAAAACTTTTTATTTTGGTTCCTATCTGGAAGCTGTTTCAGCTATTTTGTCAAAAGATGATTTTCAGCACAATTATGACAGGTTTAAATAATAGTTCTAGAAAATATCCCGAGTTCATTTATTTTTACACATTATTGTTTATTGTAACAATCGCAACAAAGTAAAATAGAAAAAAAGCTGTCTACTTTCAGCAGCCACCATTTTACGTCGAGATCGTTATATTCGTCGAAAATGAGCTTTCATTGCAATCAAATTATACTTTCGCTCTTGAATGTGTGCTCCAAAAATATAGACGTTAACTCGTACGATTTTCCTGCAAAACTGTCCTTTTAGAGATCAATTTCAGAATAGTACATTTCGTATTTAGGGCGCAAAACAGCCTTTTGCGCCCATCATACAATGAATGTTATTTATGTCCCAGTAGTCGCACACCATTTCCATTTTACGTCCACCATCAGCTCGCAAAATCGCGTTTTGCGCGCCTGTACTTTCGACGCAAAATCATTTTTTTTTTACGTCTGGACCTTACGAATGGATGGGAAAGGTAAGAAGGATTCGAGCAGTGGAGGCATTTCGGAAAAACCTGTGAAAAAGAAAAAAAGCGTTAGATTAAAACTATAAAGAGGAGGTATTGAAAGAGAAACGAAAACAAACAAATCCTGGTAGAAAAGGGCAGACTGATGCCTTATATATTATTCACTTAATTTAAGACATTTTGAATTTCTTCGTCGTTCATATTTACATTTGAACATTAAAAAACGATATATGCACCCATCGAGTCGGAATATTATGCTTCTTATACAAATACGTAATGAACACAAGTGTCGTTCGAACAATCTTTCAAGGTAAACGTCCCAGTCGCCTAACGTGCTCCAAAACGAACGTAAAAAAGATTTCTGAAATTTGCAATTTTTTACCTAAAATTCCAAGCAGCGCGTTCTTAGTAGAACAAAACATATAAAAAAAGAAAAGAAAAAAAAAAAAAAAAAATAAAAAACACGAGAAAATAAATTCAAAAAGTAATTTTTTAACTCCACATATATATATATATATATATTCGTCAGCATCTGACAGTTCGAATAGCGGAACAATCAACTTCTCGTGCGTTCAGGCCTTAGCGGATAGATTATAGCAAATGCATGTAGATCGTAGCTCATTACGGCAGATCTATCTGCTAAGGCCTTCATGCATTTATAGGCTGGGGCATTTGCCTTGCGTCGTAAGTTTTTTTCGCCGACGATGCAAACTTCCCCGTTATATACACTGAGAGAAAAATTCAGTAAATTCAACTAAATGTTTCGTTAATATGACTTCCATGCTGTTTACTTGACCCATATTTTTAGTTGCAATAGCTATACGATTTAGTTGATTTTACTAAATATGTCGTTGATACGAGTAATCTAACATTTAGTTGAATATACTAAAATTTTTCGTCCAGTGTATGTATATATATACATACATACACGAAAGCATCCGCAATGAAGGTGTGAACTGACCGATCGATACAAAAAATTGTACAAGATGAGCGCGCGATGACAATATGCGATATAAGGACCATATAGATCGCATGGTCTAAAAAGACAATGTTCGCGCCTAGCACGTTGGTTGGTCGCATTGTGAAAAGCAGAAGTCGTCGTATCGTGCGGGTACAAAACGCGAATGCCGCGCATCTATACTTTACGCGCGTCTTGTTCCAACGGAATTCGCCGCGATCCTCGAGTACGGTACGCGATTCTATTATTCCCTAATTACATTTTTCATAATAAATCAATTAAAACGACGTACAGATATTAACGAATTCTCGGGCGAGAGTCGCGTTATATACAAAGATACACTTGGAACGAACTTTAACAAATCTTAAACGTAACGCGTCACGGTTTTAACGACGAAGACGTGGAGGACGTGTATTTCGAGTGACGAACGAACGAACGTTCGTAACGAGTCGAGTGTCGAATCGAAAATAAAAAGTCGATAAAGCAACAAAACAGCACGGGTCGCCCTCGAGGATCGTGAACCTACGCCACCTTTAAGGACACTTATAAACGAGCAAGTGTCGCGAATGTTGCCGTTATTAAGATCACGCGACGCGGATGAGAGGAGCGACTCTTCATTCAAAGGTCCCACCGAGATTCGCGAGCGCGAATATAGCTTAGAAATGCGACAAAGGTCGTGGCGCCGAGTACCCACACAAAAAAAAAAAAAAAATAACAAAGAAAGGATCGAAATGTCAAAATTTGGATTAAGGCGGGTCTAAAAGTAGAACAGTTATATCGGTCCAACCTCGTAACAAGGAAAACGTAAATTAGTAAGAACATATAAACATTTTTCCAAAATTTAGGCTTTCAAATTGTGATTCGTACATAACCTATTATTTCCGAATCCTCGTTAATCTAAGTTTTGACGTTTTGATCCTATTTTTTTTTTTTTTTTTTTTGTCACACCTGCACAAATACGCGGTCTTTCCGTGCCGGTAAAGCAGTCGGAAAGGCGTCGATTGCAAAGGGCCGCCGGTCATTCTTTTTGCACGACCACGAATTTTCATGCAGATGTGACAAAAAGTACTGCACATATCGCGGGCGAAAACGCAGTGCGTACACTCGGGCGACATTTGGGACTCATCGCCCTCGCTGCAATTGCTCTCTTTCCGCCCTAGACACGTAATATACTATTTTTTTTTTACTGCGCTGTGCTCGCGACCGCGGTTCAAACTTCAGGGGTCTTCCGTCGTAGTATTTGCATATCGCGTCCGCGTTCGTCCAATTTTTTTGTGAATCGGAAGTACTCGATCTGACAAAAAAAAAAGACAAATAAAACAAATTAGCTTCAATAATCGGCCATAATGTTGACCTCCGAAATGTATTTTCTTGCCTACTGCAATTCAATGACACGTCTTTACAATTCTAAAAAAATGCTAAATAAAAATATCTTAATATACACCTAATTATTTCACAATTTACACTAAATATACAACGTATGCGCATTGTACGGTTAAAAAAAAACAAACACGACGATTCAAAATAGCACTACAAAATTCCAGCGTCGAATGAACGAACGTTTTGCTTTTTTCGATAAAAAAACCAAATCTTTTTTCATTTCGTCGACGTTGACGGCGTCAAGTTATATCGTCCATCGACATCGCCGTTATTTGGACCCGTCAATGCTCTAGGGCTGCCGCGGAAGACACCTGAAAATTGACGCACGAGCAATACCGCAGGCGAAATTAAACTGCATTTCGAGGACGGTTTCGCCTGGTATACGAGTGTTTGTGATACCGTACGAGGGGGTGCGTTCCGTCGAGATACCCTCGGCATTTTTTCTCGCATATACCTGTGCAACGAGGTCGAGAGGTAATCGCGCGGCCGTAACAACAAGTGGCCGTATAATTATTAGGTGAATGTATGCGGCACACTCGACGTGGGGACCATCGAGAGTCTGAGAGAAGGCAGGTACTGAAAAAATGAGTGAATTTTACGGACTGTAACTCGACTAATACGTGAAATAAGAATTCGTCGATAAAGTAGAATAATCCATTTTCTGCTTTATCGACTTCGTTTCTAAAGACATAGACGAAAAGGATTGACTCGAAAGTAACGAAACTCGAGAGATAAAAATGTAACTGAATTACAGACAATTCGACATTTTAAAAATATCGGATACCTAAAAAGTTCCCGGTGTTGATTCGTTATTATCAGTATGCCGATATAACCTAAAAAGTGCATAAAAATATAATAGAAAAATTGAACATTCCCGAAAATTAGTGACAGTCGAAATTTACATTTCTTATATCTTTTGGTCGTGCAAAATATGTACAATCGAAACGTTTTGTACGATTCAGTTTTTCAAGGCCAGCCCTCGCTCGACTATCTATATCGACAACGATATCGACGTATGTAATGTGCGTAGCGATTAGCGAATGTAAAGGTGCGCTCGTTTCGCATGATCTTCCGACGAGATCCGTTTATATTGGTCGTACAACAACGCGTCGGCCGTTTAATGTCTTACGTAAAGAAAATGACGAAAAGTGTTTAATTAATTTTAAATTGAAAAAAAATAAATGTTAACCGAATAAAAATCGTTGCCGAGAAATATTATCTAATACGATTAAATCTAAGATTGAAGAATACTCACGGATGTCGGGCGTTCGTCACATGTAGGATTTACTATCGAGGATAAGACGTTAAACGAATCGCGAACGAATGGCTATACAATAGTTTTTTTTTCCGTTTTCGTTAATCGTCTTGAATCGAAAGTAATATAAATATCGAAATGACAAAAGATCGATACAAGATCGGAATATCCTTATTTACGAGTGTTCCGCTTTGCGTACCTAATCTGCTTATAGTTACCTACTTCTATACGTACTTACGAATGAGGTACATCTGACGTGATATTTTGTTTCATTGTCGCGTACAGGCAGAGACGGGGGAGAATCGAAGCAAGAGTTCTCTCGAAAAATAAAGAAAGACGTAATAAAAGGAGAAGACAAAAGGGGTTCAAGATTTGAATGCCGAGAGGTTCGAATCTTAAGCGCTACCTATGTATGTACAAGTACTCCTCTTCCTTTTGTTCATTAGCTATCTACCGTAGGATTACGCGGCTACAAGGTACACACGATCGCGATTTTGACTTTTATTCGAGCACTTTGTTGCTTTATTAGAGTCGTATTCTTAACCTACGCTTTTAATGATTCCCCCCGTCTTGATTGCCGCGCATCAATCACCCATACGATCGCATAATACATTCATGAAATCCATTCTTTTCTTGTGCTGCTTTCTTCCTGACAAAACCTCGAAATAGGACGTCTCGCCGTTTTTCAGAGAACGTTTACAAAGTGCCAAGAGATACTCTAATCCAGATCTCTAAAAATTGAACCAACATCCTACTTCGACCTTGATTAAATTAGCTTTAACGAATTGAGCCTACGGTCTTAAAATAAGGAATTAGTCTAAGGTCGAGTCAAGACATCGATGTGACTTCTGGTTGCAAAATTCTAGGCATTCTTACTGTGAATATGCTTTTTCATGTTAATTTCAAGGTATGGTGATCGTCACCATGTTGAATTAGAAGATTCGATGGTCCTGTCGTAGGTGATCTCTTTCCCAGTCGTTAACAATTCAATTTTTGTCATCACATCTATTAGATACAGTAAAGGCTTATTTACTAGCGAATGCCTAATTGCTGGTAAAACCGGTCCAGTTTCCCCATTCATTGCTATGGCATTTACTCGAGCGTACAATGAGCATGGATAGAGAATTAGTAAGCGTCTCTCGTCAAATGCTCGTGTCGTATACTTGACACGCACTATCGATGTGCGATTATATCGTATGTAATTATACGAATGAATGGATCAAAACCTACTTGCTAACTCTTCCATAAATACAGCCAGTACCTGCAAGAGTCAGACTGTATCCCGAAGCGTTTTAGTATTTCACTTTGGCCTTGACTTCTTCCGCCACTCCACCCCACTTAAGCTTATACACTCTAGATCGCCACTGTATTAAAGGGTCTAAAACTGCTTGCATGAACAAATACGGTCGAGTTGTCTCACAGATTAACCAGCCACAAATGAATTCCAATTTACTGAATGGCAGCGGCCCATTTTGCACTACACACAACAGCATCCAATCGAACACAAACCACAGTAGTATATGAATCGAGTAGAAAATCATCGAATCCCACCCGAAAAGAACACTAGCTGCCCACGAAGCACACGCACCAATTATCAAACACTCACTAAGGGGTTCTAATACGATGGTGGTTGGAAGCATGGCCACCCTGAGCTTAGCCCACCTCCTCAGTCTCGCTTGAAAGGAATGCATCTCGCAGTGCCCGCTGTTCTGCATAGCAGGCTGTGAGCATACGGTGATCTTCCATCCTCGGTCGGTCAAAGACTTGGCGTAAAAGAAGTCTTCCGCGAGGTACACTCCAAAAGTCTTGAGTCCTCCTACTTCCTCGAGCAGTGCTTTCTTGATCAGCGCTGACATACCTGTATGGCAATTTATTCTCAGCAAATCAGCAGCCAGGTACATTCTAGATTGTACTGTACCAAAAAAGATCTTCTCATAGGCTGCTGCAAAGCCATCTCGATCACAGGTGAAGGGCATCTGATGCACTAATCCTACATTTTCTGTCATGTAATTTACCATATCTATTAAAGTGTCCTCTTTCATTCTGATACCACTGTCGCTTATTAGTATAAGCTCGTGTTTCGCAGCTTCGTATGCCGGTTGCATATTATTAATTTTTGGATTTACACCAACACCACAACCACCAATGAATAGCTTGGCACTGACTTCTGGATGCTTTTCTATCAGTTTATACACCAACATCAGCACTGGATCCGTGTCATCTTCCACGCAAAACAATAACTCGTACACTGGGTAATTGAGCTGGAAGAAAGTCTCGAGATTGCTGAATAGGTTTGGATCCACTCCCATCAAGGGCTTGATAATTGATACTCCTGGTAATGGGGTTTCACACGTCGGATTCTGTGCCATCTTTCGATGTAGTTTCCATCGAGCAGCTATTAAAGCCAAAATATGTACGATCCACATACCTGACCAGAACACCATAAAGAATATCGCGAACCCATAGAGGGTGTAGAGCATAGAGTTCATCTTACTGCCTAGTAACTCCCTGGTGGTCTATCGGTTTTTCGTCCTTCTGCCCGACAACTCCGAAACCCGAGTAGCTCTTGATGCGCCCGGGGGAGTTCGGTAGTCCGATTTTCCCTACCTAGGACCGATCATTCCTCGTAGGTCCGCACTCACTACGACGACGAGGAGGCCCCGGGTGCCGCCCGCGGCTTTTTTCCGACTCATGGCCTTCCGGCGATCCGCAGTGATAAGGGTGTGTGCCGCCCTTCACGCCGGGGAGGATTCCGAGAGTGCGAGATTTCACCACCGAGACGCCGCCTCCACCTGAATTCGCTCTTTCTCTCGCTCCGCTCCGTGCCGCGCTCGTACTCGCTCTCTCACCTTAGTTACGGGACGCGCGTCCCGTCTGCAGCTCGCCTCCTCCTGCGCTTCCCGTTCTTCCCTGGCGTGCGACTCGATATCAACGACGACGCCGTTCGGATTCGCTCCGAAGCTGAATCACTCGGGCAGGCGTTGAAACGGCCAAATCGTTCGTGGCTCATCGGGACGCTCGGCGTACCTGCCGATTCGGTGGCATGTCGCCGAAGCGGCCTCTGACTTTTTCACTGCTGCGCCCGTTACGCTATATACTCCTTCGCAGTTTTCACTTTCCAAATCCTTCCTCTTGCCACTTGGCAGATCGCAGATCTCGCGGTGCGATTCTCAAGGCGCAAACGAAAACGGCCCGTCGACGAAGGCGAGGCTGTTACAGATGCAGAATGTAGTGAAAGAAGAGAGAAGCGAGAGTCGCGGAGAGACGTCCCGACGTTCCGCCAGCGTCGACGGGGCAACTGGCAAAGTAGTATCTGTAGGTAACTGGCGGAGGCATGTGACAGCCGGTAGCTTATAGCGGCGGTGCGCAGAGTCGGTCGATTCGTGGATTCGACGCCGCGCTATACAATATGCCTATACTATATACTCTCTTGCACCTCGACGTCCCTTTGCCGAATGTGTATCGCCGTCGATGAACAATCGCAGTGATTGAAAATGCACTTCTTCCTTCGACGTTTCCTCCGCACACGTTTCGCAAACAATAATGCACAATAATGATCACGATCTACTCGCGATGCGACGATCGCAAGGTAGTATATATTCTTCTGTTTCTGCGCACACCCACGGGGAGTTTGGTTTTTTTATACTCATTTCTAAAATACTTTCGTCAAAATAATTCAAATTGCATTTGTACGATGTAAAAATATGCTTACAGTGCGTACTGTATGTATATATTTTTAGCAAGGGTTTTAAAGTAAAACGCAGTTACTCGCCCGAAAATCTTTTCAATCACTTTTTATTTAAGTTTTCCTTTTTAAAAAGCTCGGTCGATAACAGTTCAAAAGGAGAGATGCTAAAAACCTGACGTACATATTCTTTAAAAACTCTCTAAAGTAGAACAGTTATCGACCGAGCTTTTTAACCATAAAAGTATAAATAAAATGAGATTGAAACGTTTTTTCAAAATTTGGGCTTTGGAAGGGTGATTCTACATAATATATACAACCCTTAAAAAAATATCGATGAAATTGGTTCAAAATTAAACGAGAATTATCCGAAATAAATTATTTTTGGTGCTGGTAAGAGAAAATAATTTATTTCTGATAATTCTCGGTTAATTTTGAACCAATTTCATCGATATTTTTTTAAGGATTGTATATATTATGTAGAATTACCCTTCCAAAGCCCAAATTTTGAAAAAATGTTTCAATCACTTTTTATTTATACTTTTATTGTTGGAAAGCTCGGTCTTATGCCTTAAGAGGGTTCTAAAGTAGAACAGTTACCGACCGAGGTTATCAACAATAAAATTATAAATAAAAATGGATTAAAACGTTTTTTTCAAAATTTTGGCTTTGGAAGGGTGATTCTAAATAACGTATACAATCACCAAAAAAATTCCAGCAAAAATCATTCAAAATTAAATGAGAACTTTTGGAAACAAATTATTCATTTAATTTTGAATGATTTTTGCTGCAATTTTTTTGGTGATTGTATACATTATACGTAGAATCACCCTTCCAGAGCCCAAATTTTGAAAAAAAGTTTCAATCATTTACAATTTACGGTTTTCTTATTTCGAGGTTATAGGTCGGTATAACTGTTCTACTTTAGAACCCCCTTAAGGTGGTTTTTGAGGTCAAAGTGATTTTTTTTTAAATGGGAATCCCAATTTCTCCCACTGGATTTCGAAAAGAACGCGGGAAACATTTATGTCCGATATAGTTTTTAATTTCTAAAAATGTGACCTTCAAAAGGTCAAATAAAGGTAAAATGTTAAAAAATAGTCCAGACAAGCAGTTTTTTCGAACTGTTCAAGATTTATGGGCGAATATAAATGTATAAGGTTTGGAGGTCAACGATCTTGAGCATCTTGACTTTAAAGTTAATTTTCAAGGTTATCTGAAGGTTAGAGTGATTATCTTTTTTTTTTTTTGAAGGAAAACCCCTTTTTTACCTTTATTTAACCTTCTAAAAGTCACATCCTTATAAATTAAAAACTGCGTTGTTTCAGATATAAAATTTCCCGCTCTATCGATTGCCGGTCTTAGAAACAGTAGGAGTTCCCATTTAAAAAAAAATCACTCTGGCCTTGGGAAAACCTTGAAAATTAACAACAAGGTCAAAACCAATAATGTCAAAAGATGGGCCCCATTATCCTGAGCAACTTTGGTTTAAATATTTTTTTTTTTTTTGCGTAGCGCTTACTATTTTTGAGGTATTTGGGTGATGTGGATCGATTAAAATGATCCGCCCTATGTGCATGACATCATGTTCAGAAAAACCTCAGATAACAGGGCGTTTGACAATGTTTAGATCACATTCTGAGATCATTATGAACTACTTTTTTATTTTGCTGTCTGGGAACACGTGTCTGGTATACATTATAAAATGCGTAGAAAGCGTTATCATTCTGAAAACTTCGATTAAACAAAATCTTTTACCTAAAAATCTTGAACCTAAAAAATAAGAGTTTTTTTATATTAAAAAAAAAAATGTAATTGTAAAATGACGTTATTCGAATATTTCGCCTATATACAAAATTCAAAAGAGCGACGATAAAGGAAGTAGGATATGATATAATCTCGATTTTTGTATATACTTTTATTTTTAAAATTCCGTTACGTTGAATTCCGCGTGCATTTCGGCATTGAAGAGTTTTATTGCAAAATTCTGTAATTTTAATTGTAGGAAATGATTGATTAATATATGAAATAAATTTAATATCTAAAAGAAAAATGTTAGACTTTTCAATTTGTATTAATCCAAAAATAATCATTACATATATAGAATAAAAATCACTATTAATTTTAGATTAATATGAATTGACATCCGTAGCGATTAAAATGTACTAAAAAGCATAGAATTTAATTTACAAGCATATTAAATTCAAATTAATAAACAAATAAAACATTATAGATATACGAATTCGCTTTTTGTTATAATTTAATTCGTTATCGACTTACAATATTTTATCGTAAACAAGATTTCATAAATATACCATTTTTTTCACCGACATTTATTTTCACCCTGACTTGGTCAATAATCACACATAATAACTTAAAGGTATATATATATATAGCTTTGGAGCATTTCGTCATTCATATCTATATCACTTGTAGGCAAATTCTTGAACGAATTGAAAAAAGAGATCATATTTCTGATTACGGACACATAATTATATCATAATTAATAATTATTTTTAAGTCTTCAATTAGTATTTCAGACTCGAACCTATTATTATTATTGATCATCTTGTTTATTAATGAGAGAAATAATAAGGCTTATTTTTTTTAAACAATGCAAAATCAATTTTCTTAAACAACTTATTTATTTACGATTGAAATTTTAGTTTTAAAAAATAATTCAATATTTTTTAAAATTGGGAAGTTTGAATAAATGACTACTTATTTTTTAAAGATAATATATAAGAAAGAATTTTTGAAATTACTTTCCTAACGTATACAAAATTACAACAATCACAAAAGTTTCAAGGATTTTTTAAGAATAGAAATTCCATTGTAAATAAAAGTTAATTCATTAAGTGATAAGTCATTAAGTAGTCTTTATTTTTTTTTGTATTTTTTTTTTTTTTTTTTTTTTTTTTTTAAAGTACATTCTGAGATCATTCTGAACTCCTTTTTATGTTTGCTGTCTGGGTAACATACTAAAATTCCAAGTAAGGGTATTTCAAAAATATCCCTGTAGATCTTGAAAACTTCAAGTACATAAACAAATGAATGAAATGAGTTCATTTTGTGTAAATATTTTGGAACCGCGGAAGTTCTTGCCGAATGTTGATTGCACGCGTATACTTTTATGTCCTATATATATATATATATATATATATACGAAATCTGGCAGCACAGGAAAATCACAGCTATTATAGCAGTTTTAAAGATATATATCTTAGATTATAAAGGCATCTGATGAATTTAGGTTCAAAATTTGGAAAATCAATATAAAATTGTATTCCGAATAATATTTCGTTAAAATTTTCTCGAACTGTCTAAAGCGTCTTAAAAATGTTAACAAATGGTAAATAATAAAATAACATTCTTTCACATATATAGACATGAGGGTGAGAGATTTATAAATTGCTAAAAGTATAATAACTATATTTCACTAGTAATAAATTGAAGTGTACTTTCAATATTTTAATAAATCGTACATATATACGTTTTTAAATCGTCATATAATCGTTTCAGTGATGTAAATCCCGACACGAGTAATCTCAAATATATATTGAATGGTAATTACCATGCGCATGCAACACGCAACTGTACATCAAGTGTGATTCTATAAGTTGAATGAAATATTTGATCCTTTTCTAGATAATATAATATATATATATAAAAAGACATGAATTTGCAAACTGTTACCAATGAAAATAAAAATTTGTTATATAAACCCAGTCAACCACAATGTAACAATTATGTAACATTAATGTAACATTGATGTAAGAAATCGAAGAATCGGAAAAATTTTTGTTGGTAATAACCATGATATATTTGCAACATAATAGTTACTTGAAGTGTTTGCTGGGAACCTAGTTGAAACACTAGTAGAAAAAATTAAAACTTCGAAAAAAACATTGGATATTGCAGAAGGGAACCACAAATTAAAAGAAATAATAAAAAAATAAATAAAAAAAAAAAACACACACACACACACACACACAAACATACACTAATTGCGATTAAAATTATTTTGGGAAAAAGTTTATAAAATTTTAACCTGAACATAATATGTATATAGGCAATGATTACTTAATTAATATTACAATCAATAATAAATGTAAAAGGTAAAGATAAATTAAAACAAAATTTAACTAAAAATAAAACAATATCTTTTCCGAGTGGTTCGAACATTCGAAAACGCTCAATTCCGAAAATCTGAAGCTGGATCGTCGTCATCTTTCCTGCTTTTTAGAATTTTCCATCTGTTCTGGCAGTATATTAACTTTGCACATACCTGTGAGGGAATGCAAAACAAGCAAAGCATCGCGAAATTCGAACCGATGTATACGTATTTCGAGGTGTTAAAAGTGTGCAACGTAAATTAAAGCAGAATTTGTGTATATACAGTACAGGAATGTGTACAAGTATCTCTTTAAATAGAAATAATAAAGAACCTTCATTCTTCAATTAAATTAAAATAAATTTAAATTCGTATAAATTTTGAATAGAAGAAAGCCCACGATAAAAATTTGATATTTTTTTATTGATAAATAAATAATGGTCAACTATATATATACTAAAAATTAAACATATATAAGTAAATTACTGTTTTTCCACCAGATTTCGACTTTTTTTACCCTTTTCATTCACTTTTTTGCGATTATTTCATGAAAAAAACGTCGTATCAACATGATTTTTCTTAAACGCGCAGTCATGCGCCGAAAGCAATGACAGAATTACTACAGAAAACAAAATGGCGGACCACGGAATGAAAAATCGTGATATTTTAAGCTTTTTTACAGTTATTTCGCGAAAGAAAAGTCCGATTAACATGAATTTTTTTCAGTCTTCAAGAATTATGCGCCCGAAGTAATAAATGATTATCATTAAATAAATGGTTCCGCAAACAAAATGGCGGCATATGGAACGAAAAACCCATATGATATAAGCATTTTTACTGTATCTGTATCTCACAAACGCAAAGGCGAACTAACATACCAGTTACGTCGAGTTTGCCTTGAATTTGATCGGAACTGGTTACTGGGCGGTTTTCGGGGACGCTGATTTATTCAAGTTCAGTATCAAAAAATTAAAAAAAAAGGAAAATTTCAAAATGAGGTAGTGGGAGGGGAGAAAGTCGATAATTACGTAAAATTTTCATTGAATTTGATGAGAACTTTCGAATATTTTTAGGGTCACTGATTTCAAATTCTGTGTCAAAAATGGGAAATTTCGAAATGGGGTGCTGGGAGGGAGAAAATGTCTATTATTATACGAAAAATTTGCATTCAATTGTAATCTCGTAAAAAAATGAAAAAGAGTGAATTGTCACTCTCTATATAAGAGCTGTATGAGACTCGGGGTTGTTAACTTTGAATGTATAAAAATTAGGTGATTTTCAGCGCCGGCAAAGTTTCGAAAATGGTCATTTTCAATATTTTATAATAACAAGCGGTAAATTTAACTGCATTGTTTATATACAGTACATTGTTTAAACTGTGGATGAACCACAAAAAAAAACACTGCGAGTGGTTACGTCCGAAAGGAGCAAATTCAAGCCTCTAGTTTAACTTTCATTTATATTTAAATTTATTATTTCAAAATATTCTATTACATCTAATTTCTTGGCGTTCAATTTTACTCTTGAAAAAATAGAGCACTTCTTAAAAGAGTGAATTGTCACTCTCTATGAGTTATATTTATTAACACATTCTGGAGAGTAATTTCACTCTATTTTGGAGTGAGTCGGAGGATTTACACTCTGGAAAGAATGAAATATCACTCTTAAAGTATAAAAATTGATTTCGAGCAATTTATAGAGATTAAATATTTTGTAAAAAAGATGGTACTTTGTTTTTCATTTTCTAAAAATGCACATTTTGAACATCCCTCACAGAAAAAATACGTTCGATGTCCGAAATTACACCCACTAATTGTGTGTTTCATTTCGAACCTATAGAATACTATTTTTTGGTGATGTGCTTTTCCCCAAGTGTTCCTGCTTGAATCAGAATATTTCAGTTAACAAGAAGTAAACCATTATTAAAGACAAATCGCAGGAAAGAATGTACGCCCTAAAAGTTAAGTTTTTGCCAACTTATATTTTTTAAAAATGATGAGGGCCACTTAGGCCCGTCGTATTTCCGGTTCTCCGACACAGGAATCCGGGTGTCGGGTTTGCTTAGAGACTTAAAGGCAATAGAAAATACTTTCACGTGCTATGCACAGTGGACGTCGATCGAACCGTAAACGCACACACGCCGTCACGGCCTTTTAACATTCACGGCGTAACGACGTGATGACGTGATAACGTAACGATATGACGCTCTTTTTTATTTTCTACCCGGCAGTTTCCACTTGGTGATTTCCATTCTTTTTTTATATCTGTCTTTCCATATTTACTACTGAAAATCTCTCGACTCATATTCAACATTTCACTTGTAGTAATGGAAAATGTCATTCTTCTGATTTTTGCGAATCAACAATAGTATATAGCAAATTGAAGCATGAGCTTGATAACTTTGCCTTTATCGGTCATTTATCCTGAATTTTATTGTTCGTTATTCTCGGGTAAGAATATAGACAACACAGTAAAAAAAAATGATTAAAACATCAAAACTTGGATTAACAAGAATTCAGAAATATTCGTTGTACAAGAAATGAATCCATTTTTAATCCAAGTTTTCACCTATCAATCTTTTTTTTTTTTTACTGGGAAACAGTCTCGTATAAATTCAATTATTGGAAAGGCGAATTATTAGCCTTGCATTCATACCATCAATAACGTTGGCTTTAGATTTAAAAACAAATTTAAAATCTCAACTATTTTTCATAATTTTTCAATCCATAAAATTGAAATAAATTCAAAGGAATTAATGAATTGCTGATAATTTAGTGATTGATTCCATTTCTGAAATCACTCCAAACTTTTTAAATTCCTATACAATTGAAAAGCATTGGCTTGCTTCAAAGATGGAATTCAGATATTCAAAAGAATTCAAAATCTGAATCTTTTACAAACGCTTTTTGGTTTTCTGGGATAGTTATACGTTAGCACTTTATCCGTAACTCTCGATTTAGGAATGTCCGTAAATAGGGCTGATACTATTGATGACGAATAGTGCTGATAAAGTCGATATTGGCAGAAAGAGATATGGATAACGATCAGTTGCAATATAGATAAAGTGTGCAATTTTTCGCAGTGTTATGTACGTAAATAAGTACTTCGAAGAATAATATAGTTGAAGAATTATATATTTTTAGACACTTTTAAGAAAAAAATGAACATATAATCTAAAAAGCAGTTTTAAAGAGATGTACATGATTTTTGCAACATTTGAATGTGACGTAATACTTCAAGCGACGTAATCTGACTAAAACTTACTGTTTTTTTTTTTTAATTAACATAGACACATTTTACGCTTAGAATCCAGAAATATTTGACGTTACCTGGACTGTAATTTTAGGATGATATTGGAGGAGGGGAGGTTATGAAACTATAATAAAATTGCTGCAACGTGTTATTTTCCAACTATACGTTATTTATAGAAGAGTTTTGATTGAAGTTACCGCGCTTAAACAATTTTAAAAACTCTTTAAAAGTTAATTTTTTTTATTAATTTCAAAATAATTTAAATTTTTGTAGCTTATCTGCCAATTCAAGATTCGCATCGTAAAAGTGTGAACTTCCAAACAACAACAGATTAAAAGAAAAGTCAAATAAGATGACCACAGAAATTTTCAAAATCATTTAAAAATGAGATTTTTATATAGGTTTTTGATTACATAAAATACTGTCCTAATATAGTTAAAACTGGCTAATTTTTACTATCTGAAATATTTTGTTAAACGTGTATTCGGAAACAATGTAATCTCGAAATGTAATATATATATAGAATAATGACTTCGATAAAATGAATATATTTAAAAGAAATTGAAAGAAAATGTATACCCGATTGCCCGAAATTTGTCGATTCAAATTTTCAATGGTGTAATATTATTATTGCATTATAATAAGTATTTTTTTTTTATATATTTGTAAAACTTTAAAGTAACGAGTATAACTAATATATGCGAATATATTATTAAAAAAATATTTAAACAGGAAGAAATAATAATTTGTAAAAACGTCAACCTTAAAATAGCATGAGTATTAAAATAATAAACCTCAGAATGAAATGGACAATAATTTGAAGTTCGAACAATTGTTATTACAATAATTTATTGATAAACTATAATTCATTACAAAATGTTTTTTTTCGATAATTCACTATTTATACATTTAGCTAGTATAAAAGATTTACAATGTATACATTCCCAACACGACAGGAAGAATCAGCTTTTCGTTATTCCAACGATCAACAGGAAAGATTCGCAACAAAACGTGATTATATTTTTAAAAATAAGTTTTCACGCTCACTTATAATACACACTTCTTACTTATAACGTCGAATATGCAGCGAAAAATCGGTTCGTTTGCATTAAGACCTAAACTTTTTGAATAGTGGATGTTTGTTTGCAGTCGATGAGGACGCGGACTTTTTATATTCGTAGTACACAGCATCGTCTGCCCCTGAGATGGAAGACATATTTCCGGCTTTGCGTATGAGCTAGAAAAATAAAATGTTACGTTACGACATAGTGAAAATAAAAAATTGATTTTTTTAAAGTTGATATTTTCACGAATATCGCAGGGTGCCCTATAATTAGTGGATAATATTTCAGTGAATGACTCTTCACATAATTTTAAATGAAAAAAGTTGATTGTTTATGCGATGAATATTTGTTGCTTTGCAATTACAATTAAAATTTAATAAAGTTCATTACTTCGAAATTCGACCCTATGCGTACTATCTGATTGCAGTTTGTTGAGAAAAAAAAGGTATAGTGCAAATGTTTTTCTTTTTTTTTTTTCTTTAAATACATTAAATTTAAAATTTAACACATCAATAAAATACTTAAGAATTATTCATATATATTTAAAGAAAAACAAAATTTCGGTATTGTTATTATCATTATTATATTACATTGTAACATTGTCATTATATTGCGCATTATTATGAACATTGCAAGCAATAAAATGGAGTAACGACATTTTATTTTTATCGAATCACTTTGAAGTCAGCGTAAAAATGTTATTTCAAAGGAATGAAAAAAAAATTGACATCTCATTTTTTTTTCAAGGCACATTTCAATTTAATATGAAAAATTTAATAATAAAACTTAATATTCTTATATACTTCTTTACATTTGAAGCCGATAACGACGACGTCGAACACAATTTATCTATTGCGCCGTGTTTCTAAGAAGCCTTGAGTACTTTGATACGTAATTAAATAATTTCAACGTGTTTAAGCGATAAACGGAACGTAAAAAACGCCTCTGGTACGTTCAATAAATGTTTCAAATGTTGGATAACGAAAATTTTATATATAATACTGAATAATAGCAACATAGTTGAATGATGAGCAAATGCCAAAACATTCCTATTATATATATATAGTGATCTAAAAAGTTACGTAAAATATCGATATAAAATTTATTTTAAAATTTCTAAATCGATATTGGAATGTAAAGTACAGTCCGATAATTTGAATTAATCATTATTGATGTGAATATCTGTAATTTCTATATCTCGCACAATGAAACGTTCAAAATTGAAATCATCATAAGAATGTACAATATTCCTTTTTTAATTGCAGTCATAATTATTGTGATTTATCTATAATCAGATTTAATCGTATATGTGTACTTGTTTTGATGTGTTGAATCGTGCCACGTACAATTTATCAACTATCGTATTGCCAGCAGATCTTTCACTCGTCGTGATATTGATTACATACCAACAATCAATCATCACTTTATGTTTATGCAAGTAATGATAATAAATTTGCAAAAAAAATACATTAATTTCACATTGATACTTTTCTTGACATTACGATTTTCATAAATTGCTATACGAGTGTTTATAAATACTTTATTAATATCATATTTCGTCTTATAAACTGGCCGTTCAAAATATCACAAAAGCCATTATGCCAGATCCATTGTGGCCGTTATTTCGAACTTCATATAGGACCTTGTTATGAGCATCTATCGGAATTTTCTGATAACTGATAAACTTCCATTTTATAAGACCGATATAATATTAATTGATTTATTGCAGTTCATTTGTTCTGCTCAAATTTTACGTAAGGTGAAATATTTCTCTGAAATAATCTTCTAACACGACAAGTGTACAAATGTAAAAAGTACAACATTAATATTGCATAATGAAGAGTACTTTATAACAAATAAAAAAAAAAAATTATTTTTAAAAATGAAACGTTACTTACAGGTCTAGGTCCTTCGCCAGGAATTCGCTCTTCGTCTGCGTCTACGTCGCTCGCTGACAAAACCTGCTGCAACAAATGACCTTGCTCCTCTCGTGTTGTGTACATTAAATCGGGCTCCTAAAACCACATAGAATCACAATGTGCATATAATGTGTAATCGTAATCGATTAACTATTTTTAATAAATATTATTAATTATTTCTTGTTTTCATAAAGGAGACTTTCAGCTTACTCCATCGCAGTCTGATCATAGCTTCCAAAACGGATAATAATGGGAATAACAATTTTTAAATATTTCAGTATTTATATTTATATTGTTTTAACTTTATCTACTTTTATAGTAGTTAGCAAACATTTATTGTCTTTATTTATTTTAATAATATATTATATCTCCCACTGTCTATACAGTAATTTTTTATTTACTTATCAGTTTATTCTAAATATGTATTAAATTAATATTAAAAAAAAAAACAAAACATTTTTCGTACGAGTTTTCATTTCTAAGCGCTTATATTGCATAACGAAATACACGTAATATCGTTTTCTCTATTGACAATTTGAATCACTAGTGTTGATAATGACACTATCTGATAAATAATTCTATGAAAACAATATCGTAGAATAAAATTGTTTAAAAAGAATTAAAACACATGTCATAACAGAATTGTATTATTTTCTTATTTCTAAATGACATCAATACAAAATATTTCTTATTACCATTTGAAAACAATAATTATATGTAAAATTTAAAAATATAATTTACGTGAGTTTAATGGATAATTGAAAAAAAAAATGTTTTCTGCAGTCAAATAAAACTTCAACAAAAAAATATTCATAAAATTGAATTCCACATCGCCAATAAATCTACATTTGTCCTCAAGTATGAAAGGTTATCATACAAAGTGAAATAAAAATATTTTGAATGTATATGGGCAAATCTACGGAACTTCTAACTTCTTCGTTAATGTAGCAATATATGAAAATAAAATTGTTTAGGTATTACTGAAATATATCTGAGTGATATAATGAAGTAAATTGGTATATGTGTAAGCTTGCCACAATCGTTTGAAATTGGAAAAATTGAAAATCGATGAAGTAACTGTGCAAAAGTTAATCAAATAAATACAAAAAATAACAATTTGAATGTTACGTATGTGCCTACCTAAGGTACAAAGATACAGAAGTTTGAAAAAGTGTAACTTATTATAACAACCCAAAAGATTAATTTCATTTCTGCCATATTAGTAATTGTTAATTGTAAATGACAAATTCATTACGAATAGAAAAGCAAATAAATTGAGATATAACTCATATATGTGCTTCTTTTACAAACAAAACTTCGATGCATTAATCTTTTATATTCAAAACTTATTCTTTCAACAATTATCACTTTTTAATAGAGCATGTTAAAAAAAAAAATTATTTGTAACTATTTCTATTTGTGATCTTAATCACTTTTTGTAGTTTATCGAAAAATAATCACAATATTTTTCATATGGAAATTTGAAAAAAAAATGTATAAAAATCGAGAAAATAACATTGAGTTGGTCTTGTGCCATAACTAAAACCTCAGGATGGTATTGTAAATATGATTGTTGTTTCTAAGCATATTTCCTATAATATAATAATATACATTTGACTTGTGATTCGTGATTAGCGACTTCAAACGCCTCCAATTACCGAGTTGGATTTTAGATAAACATTGAAATTTTTTACTTTTATTGAAGTATTTAACTGATTTTAAATAATTATCTACCAAAAAATCGTTAAAATATCTATTTTAAAAATACCTTTAATTTAATTAATTAAAATGGAATAAATAAATTAAAATTTCAACTATCTAACCGAATCGAGTGCACGTGATCTCTATACCACATAATGATGTGACAATGATGAGAAAAATGTATAAACTTCCTTGTAACGTTCAAAGACAATTTTACAAATCAGAGTAATGCGAATCCATTGCCGCCGCTGATGGGTGTTAAACGCTGCAATTGTAAGTGCTCAGAAATACTATGTCCTTGACTACTTACATCGGCCATCCCGGCTAGTTTCGTGATAACTTTGTACGCGTAACCTTGATTGACCAAGAACCGTTGACGTTTCCTCGAATAATTCATCTCCATTGTATCCTGTGATACCAAGGTGTAGAAGAAGGCATTGTATTCCTCCGCAATCGCTCCTAATAAACAAATAAGAGGACATATATCAATTTTCGTCATAGGACTTCCAATAGAAGCATACAAACGCATTAATAGATATAAAAAGATATGAATCGTTCATCTTAAAAAAAAAAAGGGTATACTCTAAGCGGCTTACGCCATGCAGAACGTCTGTTCCTTAAACGGTTGTTCTACTTAGCGTCAGCGTCACGCATATGAACGTCATTTATTCACCGGACGCGGCACCTGTTACTCGTGTGACACTTAATACGAATGGCCAAATATCAAAATAAAGTAACGTGGTAATTGGAAAAAATAAAGAAATTCAGAGTGATTTATCATAATTAACAATGATTATTAATTAATTAATCGTTATTAAAGATTGAAAATGGAAAATCAATACTAAGGGTAAATACAGAAATGAATCAAAATAAATATTCCCTCTACATTTCGCTTGTAATGACCAATTAACAAAAAAAAAAGTTTTACTTGAACGTGAATCGGCAAATATGTTTATATCTTTGTTTTTATTTATGTAATGCATGTAGAATACTGCTGTCCCTTTTAAAACGTTGGCCTATCGATACAGAATGTGTACAAAATTGAAAAAAAATTGAAATCGGTACACTTCTACGAAGACTTAAATTGAAAGTTGAATATTTTAATAATTGCCACTCGGATAATTAATTAGCCAGTCACGCAAAAGTGCTAAAAACAAATACAATAAATAAAATTTACAAAAAAATAATTATAAAAGTAAACAAAAATGGATAAAATATAAAACAAAACAAAAAATAAAAAATAAAAACTCACAATTACTGAGTAAAAAAAAATCAAACAAAATTGATAACACAAATAGGGGTCAATATAGAATAGTAAGAATGACATTAAAAGGCAAAATTATAATTATAAGCAATGACAAATACCGGTGCAATTAAAGAAAAATACGCAAAAAGAATAAAAGAAGTGAACAGGAAAAATCTAGTCGTCAAATTGGAAAAACTACTAATTATCATGAAAAATAAATGTTTTTATAAAAAAAAAAACATTTATTTATATAAATATTTATTTATATATATATATAAAATAGGATGTGTGTATGTATGTAACGTATGGACTCCAAAACAGCTGGGCCGATTTTGATGAAATTTTCAGGGAATCTTCAGAATATTCATGTGGGTGACACTGTGAAGTCTGATTTTTTATTTTCTAGTTAAATATATAATTTATCAATGTTAGAGATTTACCTTTTTTAGCACGCAAAATTCTTCCTAATCGCTGCGCCTCTTGTCTTCTAGAACCTCCGTGTGAGGAAATTTGAATAAGGACATTTGCTTCGGGTAAATCGAAGGAAGTATCGGCCACTTTACTCACGAATATCGTGTTGACTTTCGTGTTGAATTTGAAATTTTGCAATATTTGTATCCTTTCACTCTAAATATAAAAATAAATTATACGAAATTAATACTGTTCATTATATTGACAAAGATTACTAATTGTTTTATTTGAAGACGGCAATGGTTAATAGTAGGTCAAACATTATGAAGGTAATTTTGTCTAGAATGTTAATACATAGATAAATTATAAAAACACGAATTTAAAAAAAAAAGTTAAGGTTTTTACTGATTTTTAGAAATGTTTGTTTTTTTTTTTTAGAGAAATGCATGATAAAATTCGCTTAATCAAAAATGAAATGTACGATAAAAATCTAACAAGTTTAAAGATTAGACTTGAAATTATAACATACCTGACTTGTCGGGCCATAAATGTAAGGCTTGTTCATTTTAATTGCATAGTGTTTCAATGCAAACACATTATCAGAGAAAACAATAGTTTTGTCACCTCGCCTTTCATGATATCGAATCAGGTACTGACAACAACGAAATTTGTTCGGATTCATAACGTACAGTAACTAAAAACAGAACGAATAAATTTTTCATTAATACATTGAATAATTAAGTTTCGCTATGTCAAATTTCTTTCGAGTGCTGGTGAACTTACCAATTTTCTAGACATCTTACAATTAAGATATTCTCTATAAAATTCCGGTGTCATAGGGCACCACACTTCTGCACACTGCACCCGAGCAATAAATCCTCTTTTCTGCAATTCTAACCAGTTGGCTTCATAAAGTTTTGGACCAATTAGGAAATTGAGATCTGCAATTTTGTCATCCTCACGTAAAAGTGTAGCCGTTAAACCCAGTTTACAGTGGGATTGCACTAATGTTAAAACTCTTCTGAACATTTTTGCTGGAATTGTATGGACCTCTGTACAAAGTAAAAATAAACAGTCATTATAACATTATAAAATCTTAATTCGTGAAGGTTATTTATTGGTAGCTTTTGAGGTTATATTTTATAAAAATGTAATCTTACCGTCTAAGACCATAATTCCCCACTCCTGCTCTTGTAACCATCTCATGGTCTGCTCTGCTTCCCACGAGCGTTTTGTAGAATGAGTAATCATGGAATATGTTGTAACTAATATCCCACACCCCATTGGTTTGTCTTTGGCTTCACTGGTAAAACGGCAGATCATAGAATCGTCTGCAGTAGACCACATTTTAAACTGCTGCTTCCACTGTTCGACTGAGACGCCAGAATTACAGAGAATTAAAGCTCGTTTTCTAACAGTGCAGCAGGCTGTCACACCAACTAAACTTTTTCCAGCACCTGTAGGAATTTGTCACAGTAGTAGAAAAATTGTTTTCAGAATTTGTAAAGTTTTTGTATATAATAGAACATATGACAAGTGGAGTCATAAAATATTCAGTATAGAAAATAAATTCATTACATATCAATAATTACAAAACAAAATTTACACTATTACTTTCGCACAATATAGTATAAAAGTAAAATATTTACCGCAAGGCAAAACAATAACACCTGATCTGGCACGACCATTACCAAACATCTTTCGTAAACTTTTTTCCTGATAAGGTCTCAAAACAGCAGATGGCTTCAAATCAACACTGTAATAAGCAATTAATAATTAATATTATAATTATTTCCAGATTTTAACAGTTTATATTTACTTACTTTATGTCAGGATTAACGGTATCATGCCGAAAATCATACTCTGCCAGCAGAGGATGTTCTAATTCAATACACCTTTTCTGAATAACTTCTATTTTTTCCTGATTTACTTCAAAACTAACAGTTTTCATTTCTGTATCCTCCTCTTCGTCGTCTTCTTTATCTATTTTTTCATAAAAAGTACTTATGTCATCTGGAACTTCTCCTTTTTCTGCTACCGTAGCATCTGTTGTGTTTTGAGGCAATGTTGTAGCTCCAGGAACAGGAGTTTGTGCATTATATACTGGTTTTGCTCCAAACTAATAATTTATACATTTGATAACATAGTCAATTAATTTATAAATTAGTATCTTATTTTAGATAATTATAAAAATTTAAATTTTACTAATCGCTAATCTTAAAAACTCAAATTATATTTTGGCAATTCTATCTTACTTGTGGAGCTTTCTGCTTGCTTTGCACACTTGTTATCAGACCGTCTTTTTCAGGTTCTTCTACATTTTTTCGTAGTCTACATTCTTGAATAACAGGGTCCTTCAATAATTTTTGTAATACTTCAGGATATGGAGATTCGATAAAATACTTATTATGCTTTAATACAAGTTTAACCTAAAGAAATTTCAATTGTGATTAATATGTATCAATTTCCATGAAATAGTTTGTACAGTTTGTAATACTTACTTTGCCATATGACAATGTACATAATTTAATAAACTCTATAATGCCATCGGGAATGCTAGTTTTACTCAATCTTTGTAAATATTCAATTATGTCGTTTGTTTGTAATCCGACACTTACAGCAGCGTATAAAGAATATGCTGTCAATTTGTACTGAAAAAAATTATTGTACTTATTTATAATATGCTTTGGAATATGAAAATAACTATAAATATTGATGAAAATGTATATTTTCAGGAGTCGCTAATAAAGATCTCTGTTTGCTGGTATAACTTAATTTACTCTTTCATTTTCATCATTATGATTTAAAATTAATTAAGCCTACCTCGTGCAAATGTTCCGGTCGACAAACTGGCTCAGAAATGGCAATTAAGAAATCATGAGCGTGTTTATATACTGGGGAGAAAGATTCCAAAAAGATATGTCCATTGGGAGCCTGATTGAAAATAATATAAATTTCATTATAATTGATGTATCAATAACATGAACCGTAAACAATCAATTTCTATGAATAATTAAGCAAAGTACAGACCACCCAAAGAGGTCTCGATTCATTATCAGGCTTGAGTATCATCTGGGTACGATAATCTTTAGCACCATATTCATCTTCGATTGCACCTTCATCCTGTTTCTCGACATCATTCTTTGCAGCATCTGGAATTCCCTCTTCTATATCACCCACATCATTGTCATTATTGTATTCATCTTGATCTTCTTTTCGTTTTTTCCATCTGCCTTTTTCTGTATGCAAAAAATTGTTTCCTATTATGATTGTAAATGGAAGAAAATATTTGCTTCTTAAAGCTTACAGCGGTAGTTTTTAATTGTTTTTGTTTTTGTTTTTTTTAATTGTTTTTGTTTTTATTTTAATTTACGTATATTTATTAAATGGCCCTAAAACTTTTGAGGCTATAAACATACCAGTGTCCTTTTTGCCACGCTTAGGAGGTGCCATGTTTAAATCTTTTGAATTCACTTGATTTTATTTATTTCACCACAAATAGACTGATTAGCTATATGATTAGCTATATATGAGCGTGAACGATTGTCAAAAACGCTGAGCACATGACACAAACTCCACAAAATTATGTCCTTATGTTGTACATCGTGTATATGTATAGTACATATGTATTCACAATTTTAGGGTCAATCGAAGCGCCACCTGCTGTAATTTGGAACTATATGTACATACATACATATTGAGAACCCCTTAGAAATCCCCAGAACGTCATTTAAATGCCGCAAAAGCGTAAAAGTACACTGTAAAAAGTGGAAATGAAATTTACAAAGCAGTGGTAAATTTCAGGCATCAAATTTTGGCAATAACAGCACGTTGAACGTTGGCATTTTTCCGAAATGAAGTTAAAAGTTTACCACTTCGTTGTAAATTTACACCAATTCCATTCTATACACGTAACGTAAAGTTCATAATATGTATTGAACTTTTCTTTACGGTTACGGCTCATATTGCTTTTAGGTTATTGGGGAAAAGTTATGGCTACCAGCTAGGCGGCGTTCCCGATAGTAAAAAAGTGGATAGAATCGTATAGAATTGGATTCCAATTCTATACAATTCTATCCACTTTTTTACCAGGGTTTCGACTGACCCCTAATCCCCCTTAAAATATATAGGGAATTCACCGAGTGCATATATGTACATACATGCATATTATTGTCATTACATACATATTGCGTATAATATGTATATCTGATATCTCGAATTCGTACATCGCATAGATATATCGATTATCGATAGTATTTCATAGTTCATTTTTTTGGTAATGAATCCCACGCATGCATCACGGGGAAGTCGGGGAAGTCTAGATATGATATATAGCCTAGGTTACCAGATTCCGTCCTAGGGATATCCTAAAGGATCTCCTCAGGAGCTCCAAATTATAATATATCCGCGATTTTATATTCTCAGTAGGAAATCCTTATTCCCAACAAACGCAAAAGTAACAGGTATATAACGACTATGTAACAATTATGTAACAAGTAAGAATTATATAAATGTTTGTATTATAAAAGCGACTTTTCCTCATAATCTTATTATATAAATATCAACATATCGTAATAAAACGCGACATATATAGTCTGATGAACGTAAAATGGTGATTAAGATTTGAATTCGTTAAAAAATAAAATTAGGCTGCAACCTTAGAACGAATAAATAACACTATATACTTGAATTAATAATTATATATACCGAGCAATCGAAAAAGGATTCAGAGTGATTGGAAATTTCTTTGGATTCGTAATTTGTCATGAATTCAAATGTATTTAATTGGATTCACATGTATCCATTTGGATTCACGCCAATGCCTTTCAATCCATTTGTATCCCATATCAGTGTCAATCCCTTCGAATCCCCAGTTTAAAATGTATTCCGTTAATGGATTCAAGCGTCTATGCCCGTGAATTCTGCCTATGCGAATACAAGGCATTATTTATTTTCAGCGATATATTATATATTTTTGGATTACCGTGTGTTGCGGACAGAATAAATGATTAATATATTTGCGGTACCAACCCTGCAAACACATAATGTAACCGTAATATAACATTTATATAATTGTTATTTGTTACATAAATATGTTACATAGTCGCAATATACCAGTTACATTTGTGTTTGCTGGGTAAGGCGTGGGTTTTCTGCAGTTTCCCTACGCCATTGCACACCCGAATGGGGGTACTTCGCTTCGAAAGTCGGCTGCAGCCGCAATGAAGGGTGCCTATAGGACATATTGTACGGGCCCTTCAAATATGACGACGATGCGCAGAATATAATACTATAAAACTTGTAAAGAAAATGTTACGGTAGCGAGGAGACGTAAAAGTGATATTTGTGAATTGGTTATGCTAATGAATTTTAGTATTAAATGGAACGTAATTGCGGAGCTCGTGCTCCAATTTGACGAAAAGGACTCCGGGAAAGTGAGGAATTTAAATTTGTTGGGAAAATTCTTATTAAAACGTCTTAAATATCTTGCATGGAAAATCGGATGCTCGTGCTCCGATTTTGAGAAGTGCATTTGCCTGTGGAAAATCGGATGCTAGTGCTCCAATTCTAAAAAAGAGCATATTTTACTATACGCATAAGGAATCGAATGCTAGTGCTTCGATTCTGGGGGTGCTGTAAATATGACTCGATAAGATAATTATCGACATATGTATGGAAAACTCAATGCTCGTGCTTGAGTTTTTGT